>CALNHX010000066.1:540000-594504 GCA_940337035.1 Agriotes lineatus | reverse complement strand
TACAAAAAATGGAAAAAAATCTAAATTATCTTATACAGCTGAAATTTTGCATATAGGCTAAAAATATCATTTCGAAAAACTTTTTCTAATAATTTTTTTTGATATTTTGAGAAATAGTCCCACTTTTGAAATTTTTTTTTGAAAAAAAATAAAATTTGACAGATAATGCAAATCACGTGACTACTATTTTTTTGGTCAATTATCATCTCGATCGAAGCAGAAATTGATGAAAAAGTAAAATTTCGAATAAAGCTATTAATAAAAAAAAATGCCATATGATGCGGACTTTACTGGTCACACTGTTATATAATTCCAACAGTAAACTGGTAGGAAGCTAACACACGTAAGTACGGTGGAGTCTTAAGCAGCAGAATTTTATAATACAAAACGGGGGCGATGAAAGAATCGTGTGTGGATCATATTTAACCACCCAGCATCTTTTAGTTTATAAGTTATCTCGAAGAGTCTGCAACTTTAGCATGCCAATCTCGTAAAACAGAGCCCTCTTTTGTTCTTGTGTTAGCACTTTGGCGTTAAGAACGTTATGGTAGTACTAGATGTATTTACGAAATATGTGAGATTATTTCCAGCTAAAATATGCAACACTCAAATGTTTTGTAAGATGTAAATGAATGTTAGCAGATAATGCAACTTATTTTAAAATAAGGATGCTATGCATGATATCCAATGGTGAAGGAGAGTTTTATTTTTTTGCTGGATAAAAACTTATCTAGATTGGTTAAAATCAGAAGTATAGGAGAAAATCTCAAACTTGTTTAAAACATTTTGTAACTAAACAATCACATTAGAAATTGTGTAAATAAAGCTAAAATTAGAATGCTTGAAGGAGGTGCAGAATTTACTGACTATAGAAAATACCTGTACAGACTCGCGGATGTGAGCGTCTGGGGATGTCCAAGGTTGCTAAAAATAAATGTATGGTTAAGAAATTTGTTTAAAATTGACTGAAATTTTACAGACGTTAGGAAATCCACAACACTGTTTGTAAGCAGCGAATGTAAATATTGCGTGTTTTTTTCCAGTACTTTATTAAATACACAATTTCGAAATTGAGCCGATAGTTATTTATTTCAACCTGTTCCACTCTTATAAACATTCGAACATACAGAGTAAGACTCGAATAAGGAGGTACATCAATAGAATTTGCAGACTATAGAAAATATCTGTCCAGACTTGTTTAAACCAATGTGAGCATCTGAGAATGTGCAAGGTTCCTAAAAATAAATGTTTGGTTAAGAAATTTGTTTAAAATTGACTGAAAATTTACAGACGTTAGGAAATCCACAACACTGTAAGCACCGAATGTAAATATTACTTGTTTTTTTCCAGTACTTTATTAAATACACAGTTTCGAAATTGAGCCGATAGTTATTTATTTCAACCTGTTTCACTCTTACATACATCCATGCAAATTCCGACAAAATCTTGTGTTATATCTATAAGGTAGAAGTCATCAACTTAGAGCTGTTTTAATATTCAAGTTCCCACTTTTAACATCTGCCAGCTCTAGTTTTTTTTTGTACGGGATAGCAACTGGATTTTTCATATTTCCTTGCGATTATTTTAACAGGTGTACAGCGCTTTTAACAGGTGTGGACAGGTTTGAACCCCAGACACTGATAATGGAGGTCATTGACTCTGCTCGTTAACCACATCCGGTGCACATTTCCAGACAAAGACTCCATGCATTTTATTTTTAGCAACCTTGCACATTCCCAGACGCCCACACTCGTTTGAACAAGTCTGGACAGGTACTTTCTATAGTCTGGGAATTCTGTACCTCCTTCAAGCATTCTAATTTTAGATTTACTTATGCTATTACATTCTAATGTGATTTTCTAGCTACAAAATGAGATTTTCTATTACGTATTTGATTTTTTAACCAATCTAGATAAGTTTTTTATCCGGCAAAAATGAAACTGTCCCTCACCGTTGGGTATCATGTATAGATAGCATCCTTAATAATTAGAGTATTTTTACTAATATATTGCCGTGGTCTAATAGCTTTTATTTGGCTTTATTAAATTTAATTTTTATTCTCAGTCTGACATCTGGTGATGCGCAAATATTAACACCTCCCAAATCTAAATTGGTTTATTTATCCTGCGCAGAATTGAATTTACCGCCAAAACCTGCGCAGAATTTGAATTTCCCGCCAAAACCTGAGCAGAATTCTAATTTCTCGCCAAAGCCTGCGCAGAATTTAATTTTACCACCAAAATGATGAGCAGAATTTGAAGTTCCCCTGCCAAAACCTGCGTAGAATTTAAATTTACCGCCAACAAAATGCGCAGAATTTGAATTTCCCGCCAAAACCCTGCGCAGTATTTACATTTGCCGACAAAAAACCTGTGCAGAAACCCATACGCAGACTTGCGCTTAATTCTTATTCTCAGGGCTTTATTTTAAAATTTTGATTTTAATCTCCTTGCACATTCCCAGACGCTCACATCCGCAAGTCTGTACAGGTATTTTCTATAGTCTGTAAATTCTGCACCTTCTTCAAGCATTCTAATTTTAGCTTTATTTACACAATTTCTGTTGTGATTGTTTAGTTACAAAATGTTTTAAACAAGTTTGAGATTTTCTCTTATACATCTGCTTTTTAACCAATCTAGATACGTTTTTATCCAGAAAAAAAAATTAAACCGTCCCTCACCATTGGGTATCATGTATAGCATCCTTAGTAATTAGATCATTTTTACTAATATACTGCTGTGATCTAATAGGTTTTATTTGGCTTTATTTAATTTAATCCTTATTCTCAGGGTTTTATTTTAAAAAATTTCATTTTCAACAAATAAAACACAGGATATTTCAAAAATGCCTTTATTATATACATCATATAGTATTTCTAAATTATTTGTTCACTTTACAATTAACCCTATTTCTAATCGCTTTTAGTACAAACAATGACTTGCGCAAACAATAACATCCAGCGTGCAGATTTTCAAACAATGGCTTCATTGTTCAATTATTTTTTTACCAGCCGTGCACATTTTCAAACAATCACACCCGCAAGTCTGGACAGGTTTGAATCCCTAGACAATAACATCCGGTTTATCTAATAATGGAGGTCATTAAATACATTCAGCAAAAAATTTTCTAGACAAAGATTTTATTCAATTATTATTTTTAGCGGTCGTTAAGATTTTTCAAACAATGACTTTATTGTTTAATTGCGGAGACAATAACATCCGACCAGACACCCGCATCTGCAAGTCTCGACAAGTCTGCGTTCCCAGACGATGGCTCACATCCGGTTGAGCCTGGGACATATTTTGATAACCGTAGGAATCTTGTAAAATTTGAAAATTAGACTTTTAGCCTCAAAATTCATTGTGGGTACCTTGTAAAATGTCAAAATTAGGTCAATGATCTTGCCACGTGACCTTCCCCAAAAACCTAAGCAAGAATCCCCGCGCAGACCTGCTCTTCCACATTTTTGAAAAAAAAATCAATTAGACTTTTAGCCCCGAAATTCATCGCAGGAACCGGAAGTGAAACCATACCACATGCGCAGAATTTAAATTTCTCGCAAAAAACCTACGCAAAAACCCCCGCGCAGACCTGCGCAGACACTTGCGCAGAAAACCTGCGCAGTGACACATTTTGCACCAGTATCCCTCTAGATACACTACTTATGCCTATTTTCCCTTGTCCACTCTGAATAAGTGTGGTCTTCCGTTCTAGGACAACTTGGCAGACATCAGACAATATGTGGATGTCTGGTATTATTTCATGGTCATTTGGTCAGGGTTCTTCTCCTGATTTCTAGTTTTAGTGCCATCCAATATCTGTAGTCTCTCGCTATAATTTCTTTTCTTAAGTGGACTGCTTCTCCTGTTCTTTTAAGCTCTCCCATTTCTTCTAGCATTACATGCAGTGGGGGGATTTTTGCTAGTATGCATAGGCTTTAATTCGGCGTGGAGGCATATGCTTCCAAGATGACTCTTAGGCACAGGGATTGGGTTGTTCGAAGAGTTCTCTTGTTTATGACCTTTGCCGTTTTGTGGCCCCATATTTCTATTCCATATGTTATTATCAGGATGATGGCACACTCATATATGGTTATTAAGCAGCCTTTGTTACACCTACTTTGTAGTTGCGCATGTAATATTCGAATTAGCTAAATAGGTTCTATTTTTAAGTATTTATTAAATAAATTTTCCCCTGAATAGATAGGCAACACTAATTACAACTTTGACAATTTTTGGAACTTTACAGTTATATTGTTATCTATCTACGCACACTTGCATTCCAATAGTTTTTCTTGAGGCCATTTTCCTTTTTAGAGCTTTGATAGCTAGAGATTGTGGACTGCTTTTTCGCATTTTTTTTGTCTTGTTCCACATTAGCTTTGACCGAGTAAGGTGCTGCCTTATGGGTTCGATGGGTTCCGTTAAAGCTTAGTATAGCTGGCTCTGAATAGAGAATCTGGGAGCATCGAAATCCCTTGAACGTGCTGGTATTTTCTTGATTTATATTACCTTCATTCGACTCGCCTCTAGGGGCGGATTTATTGGCACCCTCATCGAGAGAACCACTAAGAGGCTACCCTCTATCTATTGAAGTTAGTTTTCTATAGATTCTCCCCTTAGCGCCGTTGTACACCTAGGAATTTATATTTTAGCCTTTTTCTATTCGCATTTGGGACACTCAAACACATGGTTAAGTTATGCATAGACAGGATAGCGAGCATATGAACTAGCCCTACCTGTAGCGGAGTCTCCTGCTGATTACTGTCGATTCCCGCTGGTTTTCCTGTACCTGGGGCGAGAGATTCCTTCAGCCTACTGTGAGCTTCTTTCCTAGCATGCCTTCCAGGAGGATTGCCTCTCGGCTACCTGGTGAACTAAAAGGCAAGCCGCATCCACTTTTTTATCACCACGTACCTTTGTCTCTACAAGATTTTGTAATTGTTTAGTATGAACATATAGTTGTACATAACCTATATATATATATATATATCTTTGGATGGTTGTATTTTGTGGAATATTTTAAAGCTGCGGTTTGTGTAAGTACTTACCCAGTTCCTTATATATAAACTATCTGCAGCCTGCTGCGCCCGCCGAATTTAAAGTTTCGTGTGTTAGTGTGAGGTGCGAGCATATCTTCCTGCCATGAATGCCACTCGAACTAGCATCGGGCGGTAAAGACGAAAAATTAATTTGTAATGGTGTGGTTAAAC
Organism: Agriotes lineatus; assembly: GCA_940337035.1. Classification (NCBI taxonomy): domain Eukaryota; kingdom Metazoa; phylum Arthropoda; class Insecta; order Coleoptera; family Elateridae; genus Agriotes; species Agriotes lineatus. The sequence continues at coordinate 589,292 of CALNHX010000066.1, read as the reverse complement.
GTAGCGTTTGGGCGCATTCAGCAAGCCAGCAATAAACCTTCTTTATTATTAAATGAAATATACTCCTGCTCGTAGTATAAAAAAAAACACAACCAAGAGGCATAATAAATAACTGTTTTTTGCGATAATATTCCTATTAAAAGTAATGAAATGTTTGTTTACAAAAACCCGAAAATAGTAAACCGTTGAATAAAACCTTGGTACTTTTACCGGTTTAACATGGTATGTAGTGTTGTGCTTTATTTTAAAGGTATAATGCGTGTTCGGCCTGTGTGTCTGCCTGTCTGCGTCTGTCACGTATTTATTGTTGCCGGTAGGGCGCAATTTGTTCGCATTCCTTGTCCGCGCATAACGCGTCTGCCTACAAATCATATTCCCTCTAGGAACACGGGTTCGTATTCCACCGAAAGCGATTTTTCTTTTTCTTTGTGAATTAATGTAATTCGCATTACTAAGTGTCTTCTTTTACTATTTCAGTGTTACTAAAACACAAACAAAATAATGGGAATTCGAATAAAAAACATAAAATGCAATTCTAAATAATAAGTTCACATGATTATGCTTAGTATCATATGAACACAAAACATAAATAATAATAATACTTAAAGGTACTTTTCGTACCTGTCACCTCACCTTAAAAGTTTAATTTATTGGTATTTATTGTAGCTATAAGTTTTTCTTTTTTTTTGTTGCAAATTTTGAAATACGTATATAGTTCAAATGAGATAGTTTGTAAAAGGTCTCTCTGTTGATATTAAGCCAGTGTAAGACACTCTGTCTTGACATATAATTAACCTTAGAAACTTTGTAATTTGTTATAATTTAGAAAATGATCGTTAGCATGGAATGTAATGTGACGACCAGATTGGCAGCAATTCCCATGATCATAATTCGCATTATTTAGGATAAAATCCTTAATATTACAAATTAATTTGTCCGTAAATTGCCCAATCACTGATTTGTTTTTGTTTCATTAGTATGAAAGAAATAATTTTTCCCACTGCCATTTTGGCGCCCCTGGTCGCTTGCGCCTGTAGGCAGGAGCCTACTCTGCCTATACCTAGTTACGTTCCTGATCACTACATTCCATAGGAATGGTCCTAACACTGATCCTTGAGGGCACCCCTGGGTAATATTTTTCTTCGCCTCTGTTTTATAAACTATCACAGCAAAGTAATAACCCGTTTTATGTCGTAATTATAAATCTCATTATAACAACATATCAGCGATACCTGGAAAATACTACCGAATTGTTACATTATAGATGTAACTGAATGAATGAATAGCATAGCCTAATTCTCAGCCTTTGTAATTCATAGGAATTAAAAAAGCAGAACGTTCTTTGGAAAATATAAACTTTTCCATAGCATCACAATATCATCACAAAATAATTAGGTATATAATTTTTTTTTAACTTTTAAGCAACCTGTTAAATAGCCTAGTACAAAACTACATTTTTATTAATAAAATTAACAATGTTATTTTCTAAAATTACATTTGTTATCCTTTTGCACACTTTCTACTAATGACTTCTGCTCTAGAGCTTTTAAATTCTTCCACCAGAGGTGAGGTGACTTTGTTAGATCATTTTCGACCTCTTTCGTTTTGCTCAAAATTACGTTGAGTTGAGGCCGCTTTAATAGGTTTTTTTTTGTCTTGATAAATTTCTGAAGACGGCCCTGTTTAAAGTTCAACCCTGGATCTTAAAGCTACATGTTAAATTCCTTTTGGCCCAAACAATAATGCGTTCACGATCCGTAGAATTCGTCTTAGCAAGCATTCTTCGTTCAGTGCACAAAGTGCGTATTTGTTTCGACAATCAAGCGTTGAACGCCTAAATAAATCAAATTCTTTATGTTAAGCAGTAACGAAATTCAGGCCTTGGAGTTTAGTGTTTCCTGTGAACAACTTTTAAAAGTTCTTGGAAAATAATCTTTGAAATTCGACACCCTGGGATTCGTTGCAACAGCAAGAAATTTCTTCTAGAACGTTCTAGGGGCAAGTGAAATAAGTTTCGATAAACCCTTAGTTAACCATACATATAGAATTATTAGTTTCGGAGTTTAAAACTTCCTTCTAATAGGCCCGCGATTTTAAATCTGCGAGCTTCAAGGGAATCAGTATCCGACACTTACAGGAGTCAGTGTGTAAAGTTTTGCACCCCCCGGCCTTCGGAAGCCGGGGGTTGCGCTGTTTTGCGCGAGTGGGGTTTTTAAGGCAGTTGAGTTCAGCTTAGACCTTTGGACGATTATTTTACCCTTGTTGGGTGTTTTTGAACGAACACGCGCGGTGGGCGATTGAGTTATCGATATTTCAGTGTTGGCATGTAGCCGATTCGTCTCCTTAAGTTGATGTACTTCCCAGGGGAAGATCGTTGCACCATTTGCAGATCCATTTAGAGACGACATCTTTAAGCTTGTGATTAACGGTTTCCCGTACCTTTGTGGGGAAAAAACCTTTTGCGTACTGCATTTTTGAATTACCGACGCTGAGTTTATCGAAGTCGACGGGAGGCCCACCGCGTGTTAATTATTGTAGTGCCCTAGTTACATTATTTGCAAAGTCCGATTGCGTCGTGTCATTCTGAAGCCTGGAATAAAATCAACTCTATCGCTCCGATTCTTCCCAAGGAGGGGCCCACATCATTTTAGGCGCCGCTTTGCGCTAAACAACTATCAGGCCCGGCTCCAGCCCTTTCTGTACCTCCGCAACGCCTTGCCAAGCTTCCCCGAGGACGAGTTTATAGCAGAAACTAGCGACGTGCTTACAGCTACCAGGTAGGAGCTATGTATTACACCAATTGTGTTCTTGTGCCTAATTAAGGTGCGACTATATTTCTTGTGTGTTTTCCGGGAGTTCGTAAATATTGTGCCCGTTCACCTAAGCTTAAGCCTATGTTTTGATTTGTTTGTTGTTAACCAGGGGCTTCACCCCTGTTATCTATTTCGTTTTGTCCGTTGTGTAACAACATATTTAGACCATAAGGTAACTTTGCGTGGGAACCCCTTTTATATTCATGTAGGGTGTTTTTTTTTCTTTTTACTAAGCTTGAATTCACCTCCGGGTGATTATTATCAATGTAAAGATTTGTGTAAACTTTGATTCTTTAAATAATAAACCCATTAAAGTCAATTTGATTATTTGTTGAGTTCTGAACCCCTTCTGGGTCATTAATTAATCCAGTGTGGCAAAGGCCGAGTGTAATTTGCAATGTAAAGCTAAAAGTACGCCTTTTTGATAAGCAAGCCCCAAGCCCTGGGCCATTCAGTGTTCTTTTGTTATTTTTTAGTGACGGTGGCCTTGAAGGTAAGTGATTTAACGACAAGGTCACCCGGCTACTCGGGGGAGGCTTGGTAAACAACAGGCGGAGGCGTTCAGCAACGTACTTGGAAGACTTCTACATAGGCTACGTGTATTGTTCTTGGTTCTAGACACGTCAGCCACCCCTAATCAGAACCAAGTGGCGCTCAGGCATTTCTTTTTCTGTTAAGCAATCCATCAGGGTAAGTGCCGCCGGTTTTTCTTTGAGCTTTCGAACCACGCCTTCCCGACTGCGTTAAGTGCGAGTAACCGGAGCAACAAAATCTGCTCCAGCACATTAAGATCTGTGTTCTTTTTAGTAAAGCCAGCGAACCCTGTAGTTTGTACCCGTTTTTGAACAATCAATACGACCTATGTCGATATGATGAATTAATACCGTAACAACTTATTCATGAATACAAGTACATTTTATACCAGCAGCAACGTCTAATAGACTTAAATCCAGGCGTTCTACAATCAAAGCTGCTGAAAGAATAAGAAATGGGTAAATTTTATCAAACTTGTGTGCTTATGTAAACAAGTAACAGGATCAGAACTAACATTGGCATGTGCAAAGACCTTCTTTATAAATGAGGCAAAGTACTGGACCAACTATGTAGCTGTGGAACTAGCCAAACCATCCACCACATCGTACAGGACTGCGATCGATGTTGTGATGTCACAGAGCACCCGGGCAACATACCAGATTTCTTTGTTCTATCTCCGAAGGCAATCGAATGGGCTGACAACTTCGATTTTAATATGTAGGTAATGCTTGTGTTTTTTGTTACTATACTTTACGTATAATAAATATCAAATAACAGTCACAACACAACCCTCTGATCACAACATAACCTAAGAATTCCGACCAATCGACCTGAGTTGTCTGTGGGATTTTGATTTCTGTTGTCGGATCCCTCCACACCTGAACGAAGCGCCAGAAATAGGTTCTTTAATGTGATCCCACCTGTGGGACTCTAGACACATCTAAAATAACATTGCATTGACATCTGTCATTCAACTTCTTGAGTTTCTCGTGAATATTTATCCTTTTTTCTGGAATTACACTTAGAGCTACAATATTTTCACTGTCTAAACCTTCTGGCGGGGTCAAGGTAATATCTATGGCCATTATCACTGAGAAGACATGTTATACGTTTGACACTAATAGTTTTGACATTTATTTTTAATTTCATGTAATTGTTATGGCATCATTGATTAGAAAATCATTTATTAATAGAAAGTAATGCATTAATAGGGGTCTTTAATGAACGATTTTGTATACATTAATTTAACTTGTAAATAAATGATCAACAGAAAAATAGATATTACTGGCAATTTGTTAGTACAAATTATTTAATTCTTGGTGTAGTTTCAAGTTTCAGTTCAATGCACTTATCATTTTGCTTTCTTTATAGGCGTAACAATTTCAAATATAAAGGTAAAGCATCACTTATTACATTCTGAAGACGAGGTGAGTAGTAAGTTTTTTATGTCCGTGACAATCACAGCGTATAAAAGTTGCAGAATGGATAGTAATGAAGTTAATGATAAAGTACTTATCAAACAAGAAGTCCTTGAAAACGTTAATAACAGTATTCATTCGGATATAGAAATTAAAGAAGAAGAAATCACTACTATAAAAAATGAATGTGGGACGTTAAACAACGGTAGGTGCAGGTACCAATAAAAATTCATGTAAAGTATAAAAACGCAATATATTCTTACAGATGATACAGTAGAGGAAAATAGTTCGAGAAGACGCGGGAACTCTCCTATTGTAAAAAAATATGTTTGCTCTGTTTGTGAATACAAAGCAACACAGAAAAGTTGTTTAGCTAGACATATGAGGACACATACAGGTGAAACACCTTATAGTTGCTCTACTTGTGAATACAAAGCAACACACAAACACAGTTTAGTTGCACACATGAGGTCTCATACAGGGGAAAGACCTTATAGTTGTTCTGTATGTGACTATCGAGCAGCAATAACTAGTAATTTAGCTAGGCATATGAGAACGCATACAGGAGAAAAACCTTATAGTTGCTCTGTTTGTGGTTATAAAACAGCATCGAAAAGTCATTTAGTTACACATGTGAGATCTCATACAGGAGAAAAGCCTTATAGTTGTCGTGTTTGTGACTACAAAGCAACAACGAAAACTGTTGTAGTTAGGCATATGAAAACTCATACATATGATTTCAAAACGGTATTGAAGAATAATTTACGTGCATATATGGGATCTCATACAGGAGAAAAACCTTAATTGCTTTGTTTGTGGTAACAAAACGTCTTCGAATAATAATTTAGTTAGGCATATGAGAATTCACACAAAGGAAAAATGTTATAGTTGTTCTGTTTGTGACTTCTTCTTCTTCTTCTTTATGTGCCTTGTCCGGTCTCCCTGACGTTGGCGATCACTTCGGCAAGTTCTTCTTGTTTGTGACTATCAAGCAGCAATAAAAGTTAATTGAGTTAAGCATATGAGGACTCATACAGGCGAAAAACCGTATAGCTACTCTGTTTGTGACTACAAAACAGCATGGAAGAATCATTTAGTTGGACATGTGAGGTCTCATACCGGAGAAAAACCTTATTCTTGTTCTGCTTATGACTCCAAAGTGACATCGAAAAATTAGTTAAGCATGTTAGAAATCACACGGGGGAAAATTCGTGTCGTTGCACTTTTTGCGACTAAAAAGCAGTAGTGAAAACGAATTTAGTTAGACATATGAGGTCTCATACAGGAGAAAAACCTTATACTTGTTCTGTTTGTGACCACAGCAATAGCGGAAAGTTATTTTGTTAAGCATATGAGGACTCGCATGGAGGAAGAAACCTTGTAGTTGCTCTGTTTGTGTATAAAAATCAGCATTGAGAATGGATAGTTTTTTGGTGGTGATTATAAAGCAGCACATCATTTAGTTGCAGGTACATATGAAGTCATATACAGAACAACGGTTGTTTTTATTGTGAATTTAAAACATGTCTCAGAAGCCATCTGGTCATCCATGTGGAGTCTCACATAAGTACTTGGTGGTCCATAAGTTGTGCTAGCATTGGAAACTTGAATAAGTTTTTTTATTTAGGTACTTGTCTAGTTTTTGAAATTAGCAATTAGTCATGGAAAAAATTATGATCCAACGGATCACAATCATTGAATTTTATTATCAAATGGCAGGAGAATACAGCAATTGCATTCACAAGTTGCTAACGGGCAATGAAGACCATTTTCATTTGAATGACTTTGTTAATAAACAAAACGTCCAGTTTTGGAGCACCGATAATAATCCATCCACCATCACTTGACTTTGTTGGCAGTCACAGTTTGTTGAGGTTTAACATGAGTAAGCCGGTTTGGACCTTATTTATTTGAGGATGAGAATAATCATTACGACTGCAGCTTGTGTAGTTTACTTGTACTTATAAACCTGCTTTTATTCTGCACATCAATGAGCATGCCTGTTAACAGGAGCCACCAATTAGTCTCTTGCAATGTTATGATGCTGCCGATAGATGTGATAAGTGCCCTTATGCAGCCACGTCTCCATATTTGACTGTACACGTGAGAAGACATGTAACAGATAAGCCGTACTTGTGTTCTCAGTGTAGCTACTCCACATTTCAGAATGGCCAACTACTTCATCATGTCGAGATTCATGATAAAAAATTGTTGAAGTTTTAGACGTATTTAAAATAAATAAAAACTGTATTTTAATGCTAAGGCATAGGAAGGCCATAAAAATGTTTAGGTTAACAGAGTACCTTGTAACTAATGATGCTTTATTCCAACGTAAAAGATGCGTGACTTTCCATGCGTTGATTGCCACTGCAACTTGTTCTTTTCCTCGTGTGATGGGCCAGGAATGTTGTGCTGACAATTTTTCACGAAAAGAATAGCATAAAGAAGTTGCAGGTGGCGATCAGCACTAAGCCATTTGGGGGTCCTCAGCTGATAATGCAAAATTAGAATTATCTCCTCATTATTACTACGATTTATTTACTCTTTGAGATATTTAACTGAAATTTGACTATATAGCAGTTAGCAGTGCATACTGTTGTAATAAAATGTAATAGTTTGTATCGCCTTAATATTTTTATTGATTTATAATTAATTTGTATCTCATAATAAAATAAACAATTACTAATAATGTTGTAGTTCTTTCTTAATTGCGTTGGAACTATGGCAATATTAATACGTTAAGAGAGTGACACACAGAAAAGGGTAGATATGAAAATATAAATCGGTATAAATATAAAAACGTATTGTACAAAACACCAGCCTCTACACCGTTAGGTAAAAAGAGGTTACTGATGATACATAATAAGATACAATATAAAAATGTAGAACTACCAAAGCTATATAACCAATATCCAATATTTATGTTATAATAAAACAAAATTGAAATTACTGAGTTGATACATACTAAATACATACTACCTTCTTGATATGATTTATTTTTTATTGGAATATTTTTTTAAAACAAAAAACAGTGGCTCAATAGTTACTACTGCAGGCTACCACCGATGTGAATTTCGATTTGACTAAAACTACTACCAACGATATAGATTACCACCAACATGGATTACCAACGATATGGATTTACATGCACCTGGAACTATCACTGACTGAAAACTCCTCTGACCGCCTCCAACACATCTTACTTAAACGACCATGAACTTTATATACTTATATATATATATAAGTAAATATTTAATGATTTTAAGTTTTACAGACGCTGAATAACCAACTACGAATAGTTTCATATTATTCTTAAATTGGCATTCGGTAGGCGCAGTAATGATACGTAAAGATATAGACACATACTACGAACAAAAAATTGAAAATGCAATAGAAAATAATAAAAACATGAAATGTTTAAGAAGAAATGAAGGAAGAAGATATATAATAACTAAAAGAACCAACCAATCAGGAGACAAGAGATAGAGATAAAATCTTAAACATAACAGAAGAATTATACAAAAACCTATATAGCTCCCAGACAATCAACCTCCAGAAAAACAAGGAACAAGAAAAGTAATACACGTTGGATCAGAGGAGATTCCTGATATAACTGAAGAAGAAATATTACACGCCCTAAGCAAAATGAAAAATAATAAGGCTCCGGGAAGCGACGAGATAATAACTGAGATGATCAAAGAAGCAGCAGAAATAATCGTCCCAAAGCTGAAAATACTTTTCAATATTTGCACAGAGAAGGAATAATACCAGAAAAATGGAATGAGGCAATTATCGTACTACTTTTTAAAAGGGAGACCCAACCCTGCTGCAGAATTACCCGTTTTATGTCGTTTGCAATATGTATCTCAATTTGGGGAAATCCAGAAAATAATGCATTTGAACGAGAGCAGATCCTTTCACGACTTAAGTAGGTCGTTTTGAGGCGCCTTCATCCCGAGTATAGGCTAGTGATTTTTATTTTGTATCAAGCATAATGTCTATGTTTTGGCAAACTAATTTTTGTAATGAACTACCTTATGTTCTTAATCTTTTGAATATATTAAGTTAAATAGCCTCCGTCTTTTATAACTCAGCCTAACATTTGTAAATGTTCATGTCTCGCACACTTAGTAGCGACGAGAACCTGCCAGGAAACTAGCTCTCCCAAAATGAATCAATAAAGTTCACAGGTAGGTTCCATTACACTTGGTGGTATACAAACCCAGGCCTCCGAGAAGACTGGTGCGGGAATAGCCCTTTGCTTCAGAGTTATAAATAGTATGATTTTTTGACACTTTCACATTATATGACAAGACTATTTCTTGTATTCAGCTGCATTGAAAGACACCTAACTATAGGTAAAAATCAAGATACTCGTTTTGTTATTAACCCTTCAGTACCCGTTTACGGTCTGTGAGACCGAGCAAACACATGATGCAGTATATTACTTAATGTTCTAGCGTTAGTTTACCGCCCATTTCACTACCTTCCTATATAATGCCATTGAACATCCGTATGTAGTTTTGAGTTTGTGCGTGCAGTGGTTTAAAAGTTATTTATAATTTCGGTTTCAGAGACCGAAGCGGGTACCCGAGTTGTTTTTATTTTTACCTTTGATATACTACTAATGTCAGGGAAAGGAAGTATTTTCTGCATTTTTAGTAAGACTGTTATACTAAAACATTATTATAGTCATGGCAGATTTTATGAGAAAGAACAGGCGCGACTAGAACAGACGATGCGAGATATAATAGCGGAGGAGGATGTCGATAACGCGTTTTATGATGATCTGCCATCGTCTGACGAAGATAATTTATTGAAAACTATAGGGAAATGAACAGTGACACTGAACAGGAAATATCTGATTATGAAGACGTTAGTGAACAAGAAACTAATGCCATAAGATATCTCATTATTTTTATGGAGGTGGCAGAGGATGTCGGACTGCGAGACCGGTACGGGTACTGATGTCTTACAATTTTGAACGGGTACTGGAGGGTTAAGCACATTTTCCCCGTCTCAGTGTTGCCAACAACGGCGACAAGTCGCTAAATCTAGGGTATTTAACAAGTGGTTTAGCTAAAAAAAATAGAACTTTGGGATTAGCGACTTTTCTAGCATTTTTAATATATTTTAGTTTGAAGTTCTAGGGTACTATTCGTAATTTAAAAAAATATGTAAAAATCCATAAATTAGGTTATCAATATTTCTAAAGCTGCACATACATTAATCCTCAACAATTTTCATATACGAAGGAATTTCAAAATATTATTTGCAAATACGTGAGGTTATACTGGTATGATTAACCTCTGAAATTATATTATGTTTACTTGACATTTATTTGTATTTCGTACTGTACACCGTACGGTACGGTGTATGACCAGACGGTCATAATTGCGCCCATCACGCTGGAGATTTGAAATTAAAAACTGAAGAAGCTTTAACTTTACTCTGACCGTTTGCACATTGCACAATTTGTCATTGTCAATTGTAATCACTTGGTACGAAGAATTACAACGTTAAATTGTTTTTTCCGTAAATAATTAGGTACGTTTTTATTTTTATATTCAAAAGTAGTTTACGTATTTTTTATTCTTTATAAAAAAATAAATGCTAATGTGCGTATTTCGTATTTGGCGACTTTTGGTCTGAAAATGGAGACTCTTAGTACCAATTTAGCGAATATAACTTGCGAAGAGTTGGCAACACTGCCCCGTCTCTAGTGGCAACAGGAGCCAATTCCCTAACTTTCCTTGAATCGAATAGAAGTGGTCAAATCGGATCGGAATGTTTACGAATCGAAATTACCGACTTCTACTGCGCCTACAGTTTACGATTAGTGGTATTCCCTAACCGTAATAGAAGGCGGTTACTGGCGCTCAGACGATTTCTATCGGTGGTTGTTTACATAGATCTGGCAACGCTGCATTAGCAAGCAATAATAAGCTTTAACCATTGATTAAAGAAGTGTTAATCAATGCTTTAACGCAGAGTCCGACAGGCGCCACAGAACGAAAAGGTACAGTTTGAAAAACAGCTGATCAAGCAACGGTCTAATCTAACGGCTATTTCAATTTATTTGCAGTGTTACAAGGATGAATAGTTCCAGTTGGTGGTAGAAATTACAGTGATTATTCCTTCATATCCATAGTACTGCGTAATCACTATGGTTTCTGTCAGTTTAATAATGATAAAAATTCAAACGTCAAAATTTAACCGCTGTTAAAATGTGTCAAAATTTAATCGGTTGTGAATAATTTTAGCCTGATTATTAAAAGTGCTTCACCAACTGAATTTTATCTATTTATTCAGGAAATAATCACGCCGAATATCCCGCGTGCATGTAAACTAGCCTGAATAAATTTTACCGATTTTCTGTCAGAATGTTTGGCTACTTTATAATGACCTTAATATAATCTGGAACAGCAGTAGGTAGTTCTTTGTGGTTCTACCAAAAACACGCTAATCTGTTTTATAAGATTGATAACTAAATGTGTTGGTAACCGATATAATTTTATAAATAATCCTTCTGGAATTTTAAAGGGATTGCTCCTATCTCGTATGGAACGTATTCCAACTGAAACAGCTGCCTGCAAAATCAAATTAATTAAAACAAAGTTCGTACAGGTTCACAAAGTAAAAACATTTTATAGGTTAACTACATGTGATATACACTTATAATTGAATTCACCGTTTAATTTCTCCTCCAAGAAAAATGCCTGCATTTACCTCGTTCGCTGTCATTATTTATTTCATAAACATAAGTAAATAAATGTTCAAACGCAAAACAAAAACAACTGTCTAAACTCATAAAAACCGCGAAAGTCGTACTGACAGCAGCACTGCGCAGGTGCCACAGCAATTTCGATGCGTTTTCAGTAACTTCGATGAGCTCGTACATATCGTGTTCGATTTCTACCGACGCGGCTTGGGTTATTTCTACGATCGAAGCCCAGCGGAGTTACGGAATACGAATTGCAAAGCATTCCTATTCGATCGCCCTACCTCTATTCGATTTGGTCACTTCTATTCGATTTGTATTATATTCTTCCTCCCTGCCATTGGAAACCAACAAGGGAACCAAACGTGTATTTTCGCTGGCACAAAATCCTCTTAACAATTGACAGAAAATGTCACTTTCAGATCAAGGTGGCAAAAATAGCGTATTAGTGCTCCAGCTCCGTAGCACTATTTTTCGTGGAATTTGAATATCGAGTAACACGTAAGAAACAGGCAATTAACAGAAAAATTAAAATGGTACCACGAAGGTGTTAATGAAATTTGTTTGGTATAATTGTCGTTAAAATGCTGTAACTTTCCTACTGGCAAAAAGCAGATGCCAGGAAAAAAATCGTGGACTACTGAGCTTACATTTTCTTTGTTTTCTTTTTTACTTTAAAGAATAATGCCTTAATTAATTATCACGGTTAAAGCTAAAACTCCTTTTATTTTTCGTGTAAACATTTGTTGAATAAAAATACACAGCACAGATGCGCACAAGCGTAACCTAAAATATTTGATATGTTCATTTTTATGTATACGTATACGTTATTATTATATTGCACATGAACTGCATAAATATAAAGTGGCAAGCAACATTTATACAGTGAAGTCCGTTTATAATGAAACATGGACATATTGCAAGCTAAATGGCCCGCCCAGTTTTTCATTGGCATATAGGCAACCCATTATACACTAATTTAAAAATGTCATTTGTGTATTGTTTTGTCACCTGTGAAATTATGCAAGGTATTTTTTATATTTTAATAAAGAATAAGATTTTTTTTCTTTTCTTGGAAACCAGATCAGCATACTGGATGCTATACATGGTTCTGTTATCTGGGGAAGGTTGTTGAGACATGGTTAGAAGGAGGACGTCGCGTTGTGAGATTCCTCTGTAGCTTGCTTGATAATCTTTGTCGGATTCACTTGAGGATATCCAGATGTCTTGAGGAAGTTGACGTTTTAGTCTTGTATGCAAGTGTGTTTCACCGAGGGATAGTTAGCCGCACTCGCGCACTTATTAATGTTTTTGAAAAATGTTTTTGTAGTTTTTTGTATATATTCCACCATTGAGGGCATTTGTAAGTCTTTGTGAATTTGGGTATTGCGGACGAACCAAGGTGCATTTACTGCAATTCGCAGAACTTTGTTCTGTAACAGTTGTAACTTTTTTATGTTAGTTTTGCTAGTGGCACTCCGCACAGGGCATCCGTACCCAATTATTGGTCTTAATATTTATTGGCCTGTAGCTATCTGGTGAGTCACTCTTCTTTCTTGGCTTGCGGAATAACAGAATGTGGGCATGCTTCCAATAGTTGGGGAAATAGCCTAATCGCAAACACATATTGAGGACCGTAGCAAGGTATGCCAGTGCCTTCTTTGTTAAATTTTTAAGGACAATGTTAGGTATTAAGTCATGACCGGGAGATTTTCTTACGGTCAGTTTTCTTATTTCATTATGCATTTCTTTAGGTGTTGTATGTTTAAAATTTGTGCTGTTTGGTGGCATATTGCCATCCACGAAGATTTCCACTTCATTGAGGAATTCTAGGTTGTTGTTTTGGCAATCTGTTGCAAAGGTTTCTTTAAAGAGATTCCCAAATAGCCTACATTTGTCTTCGTCTGTGCTGAATATGGTTCCATTGTTACTAATTGTGGGCACCACAGGGCTTTTCTTAAGAATTCTCTTTGTAGCTTGCCACATTATCTGATCGTTAGGCTGTAGCTCTTCCAGATACTTTTGATAGGTAGAGATTCTGTAATTATCTAATTCCCATTTCACTCTGTGTGTCAGTTGATTTAGTGTGACTTTTGCATGTGGATCTCTCGTATTTTGCCAGATCCTTCGCATTTTGTGTTTTTCCTTAATTATTTTAAGTATGTAAGAGGGTGGGTGCGTGAAAGTGTTTGTGACTCTTCTGTTCTGAGATATTGTGGATTGCTTCACCGCCTCTTTGATGTTTTCAGTGTAATTGATTAAGTAGCAGTTTTCTTCCTCGTTAGTGTTAAGTGGTTGTGGAGGTTGAAGTTTGCTGTCTAGATGCTTTTGAAATGCTTCCCAATCAATTCGGCCGTTAATTAGCCTTGGGGGGCTAGTCTAATATGCAGGTCTTCGAAGGAACGAAATTAGTACTGGTAGATGATCCGAATCCAGCTCTTTGAGGACATTTTGGAATATGGGCCACCTGAAGTTTTTCTGCAGTATGATGTCTAGAATATCTGGCTGTCGCTGGGAGCTGTGACTTGTATTCCATGCTGTATGGTGTAGTCTAGGAGTCGTTGCCCATTTGGGTTGTTCACACGGCATCCCCATGTTGTGCTTTTACTATTTAGGTCTCCTACTACAATGATAGGTTCGCTAGAAAACAGAGCAATAATGTCTGCTTCTATTAAGCGTTTGTTAGGTGGTTTGTAAGCGCAAGTTATAGTGAGCGTGGTCTTGTCATTAAATATTAGTTTAGCAGAGATAGTTTCTATACTGGTTAAATGTAAGGGTTGTAGTTCAGAAATCAGTAATTGTCGTTTTGATATAATTGCCACCCCGCCGGAAGCATTCTGCCCTTCTCTGTCGCTTCTAATGACATTGTATTTTAAAGATTTCGTTGTTGAGTAGATGAGTTTCCGAAACGCATGCTATATCTACAGAATGCCTAGCTAGAAAAGCAATGAAAGTCCGTCTTTGGAGTTTGATACCATTAGCGTTCCAGTTAACTATGGTTAAGTTTTGGATATTATGTAAGTTATTTGCTGCTATTGAAAAGCAAGGCTGGTATTAGCGATGAAATAAATGACTTTATTTGGTCCATATAGGGTGTTATTAAATTGATGATAGTTTGTATTATGCCATTAATTGTTGGGTTGTTAGAGTTATTTGCATTAGCTTGTGAAGTATTTTGGTGAGCGTTATTGGGGTTGCGTGTACGATCTGCGTAGGTGATATGATTTCTGGTGATAAATTTTTGGTTTTGTGTGATTTCCGTGCTAGTCGTTTGTTGATTTGGGATTTGTTTACGTTGATTAGGCGTGATAAAGTTTCGATAGTAGGAGCACCCTTTGTAGCTCGCAGGGTGGTCTCTCTACACATTGTGGTTTGTCCTCAGGTTTCTTCGCGCAGTCTTTAAAATGATGATTGCCTGTGCACTTTACGCAACGAGGGTCTAAGCGGCAGTAGTTTTTTGTGTGACCGTAACGTTGGCAGCGAATGCATTGTGGAATATCTTGAGATTTATGTCGTGGTTCAACTGTGACTACACAATGATACAATCTGGTAAGGTTAAATATATCAGTTTCTGTGCCATCTTTTTTAAGTTCTACAACATTTAGTGGCATAGGTTCTTTGTCTTTGTTCAGCATGCGTACGACTTTTATAACTGGGTATTTCTTCATAAGAAGCTCTTGCTGTATTTCCACTTCTGTTATAGAGAATGGGAGTCCTCTGATAACTACGGACAGATTAGCATTTTCCGGGTTTTTGAAAGTGTGGTATTTTATGTTATCTTTGTTGTAGTATTGTGTTAGTAGGCGATAATCGTTTGGCGTAGTTAAGTTAATTTTGAGGAACGTCCCTTTGTATGTTGCTGTAAATTCATCCTTGATAATTGATTTGATATATTTTATTACCTCCTGGTAGTTGCTGGCATTGTGTAGATAAATAGGTGGAATTTGTACTTTAGCTGTGGTTGTGGATTCGTTTCCGGTGTCGTCTGGTTTTGTTCGTGTATTTCCGTTGAGAATGTAATATTTATTTTGTGCTAGGAGTTCATCGTTATTTAAATAATATTTTTTACTTAAGTTTGCTTGAGGCGATTGGTTTCCTCGTTTTCGGCTTGTATTTGTAATTTTTGTGAGGTCAGTTGTATCCATTGAATAGACCAGTCCCTAATGTGTCTACAATATCAAGAACAGTTAGAACATTTGCAAGTATAGGGTGTGTGGCACTGTATGAAGAAAAAACATCGACGTAGAACAGTAACACATGAAGTTGCCCAATTAAACGTGTTGCAATCCGTTACAGAAAATAAAAATATCTCTACTAAAGGGATTGCTATTCAAGTAATTATTAGTTTTATTACTAATATCGATTAGGACTTTCTAAGACATCGGTGATTCTTATACTTCAGGAACACGAATACAAAAGTTACAAATATGGCAAGCATCAACAGGTTCTTCAAAATGATTTTGAAAATAGAACACTGTTTTGTGAAACACTAATGAACAGAATATTTAATGAAAACTTTCTATTGTATCGCATGCTGTTCTCTGATAAATGAACGTTTTCCTTAAATATTATCCACTGGTTCCCGGATCCTAGGTATTGGTCAACGGAGAATTGGCATGTATTTTAAGAAACACATATACAGTATCGACAATCTGTAAATACTTAGTGCCGTTGCAAGTTTATAGAACCAATATTTATAGATGGTACTCTAAATAATGCCAAATACCTGCATCTATTACAAGTGCAGCTACCTCAAGCAATCATAGATGCTAATATTAATATCGAGATGCGTGACACCATATTAAAGCCAAATGGAACCCCGCCTTCTTATACCACGGAGACAGTTAATTATCTTAACGCCACATTTCTTGTGGATTGGAAGACGGGGCATTATAAATTGGCCTCCGAGGTCTCTCGATTTCTCTCCAATTGACTTTTTTCTATGGGGTTATTTGAAGAATACAATTTATACAGTAGAGCCAGCTGAAAACATCGATACATTAAAAGAGAGAATAATTAATGAATGTCGAAACATACCTGTTAATTTCGTTAATAACTCGATCGCAGCATTTAACAATCGTTTACCCTTCTCTTTGGAAGTACAAGGTGGGCACTTCGAGCAGTTATTATAATACTAGTAATTGCTTACTGCTGTTCCTATTTCTTCATTTTTATATAATTAATTTTCGTTATTAAATCATTCTTTTTAACTATGAACACGTTTTATTTTGTGGTTAACCCTTCTTGATAGTTTGGTAATGCTTTGGGACTAACTTCGGTTAGATAAAACTAACTAGCTGGTAATGAATGGGCGCATTCTGACGACACAACAGTTCTAGAACTGTAATTATTGTTATATATCACCTACATAATTACCTACTTTCCTACTACACTAATTACTCTTTAATTTATATTACTAACCTCATCAAATAATGTTTATTCATTCATTTGAACAAAATATACTAGTTATTTAACCAACAAGTGTGTTAATGAAGGCGATTAATAATCGGAACTGTTTAAAGCACGAACGAGCCATAGCGAGTGAGTGCCCTTAATAGTTGATATTATTAATCGCCCATTAACAAACGAGTTGATTACAAAATTTTTTCGTTGACCGCAAAATCTTTTTTTATGACGAAAAATGTGATTAATACAACTAACCTCCATGCAAAATATCATCAAAACGTCAAAATCACAAAAACAGTTAATTAATGAAAAAGAGTGTATTAATCAAAAACAGTGTATTAATAGATCTATTAATCCATCCTTTTTTAAAAAACAGTTAATTAATGAAAAAGAGTGTATTAATCAAAATCAATGTATTAATGACGTCTATTAATCCATCCTTTTTTAGGAAAAATAATTTATTAGTATTGAAATTAACAAGCGGTTAACGAAAAAAGTAATTAATCTTTAATTTGTGTTACCTATTGATAATATCATCAGTCATAATAAATATACTTTATTTAGAAATTTGAACAAAAATGTAAATAACACAAAAACAGCATATTCAGCAGTATTTATAGGTTAAAACCAACAACTTTGACAGTTAACTCAGCGTAAGTTGAGGAAGACCGTTCAGCAAACCCACAACGCTCAAACCACCAAAACAATACCTCAGCTCAAACTGAACGCTTACTCAGCGCTCATTCAGCGGTTGTGTCGTCTGGATGCGCCCAATGTATAATGGGTTGCCTATATTCCAATGATAAAGTGGGCGGATCATTTAGCATACGATATGGCCATATTGTATTATAAATGGACTTAACTGTATATTCAATTCTTCATCTTGCATTGTATTGCACTGGTGTTGCTTAAATGTAAAACAGCCTTTACGCCAGCAGCCGATTGTGGTTGTTTACTGCGTCAGGTTGGTACGATCAAGAGTATAACAATGCTAACTTCAACTATCTAAAATCTATGGAGCTATTATTGAGTTTCTTTAAAGTGCAATACTGAATTGCTGATGATATATTGTTATAAATTCTGTTAGAGTTATAGCATTGATGTTTACAATAAGAGCTCACTAAAGTGCAAGTAAGAGTAATTAGAATAATATCTATTTATTTATAACGGACAGCTGCTATACCTGCGGTTATGACTACAGTAAATAGATATTATTGGCAATTTGTCAGCATAGATGATTTTATCGTGTCTATAGTTTTAATATTTTAAATAAAAGCATTTATTGATTTACTCTTGTTATAGATGTGGCAGTCTAAAATATACCCAAGGAAATGTGTTGCTTATCAAGTTCACATTTATACAACTATTATGACCGCAAGATGAAATGTAGATTGTAAATGTTGTAATTTCACAGCAGTAGCAGTAAACAAAAATTCCAATATGGGTAGTAATGAAAATACTGGTAAATTATGTATTAAACAAGAAATATATAAAAATACTAATAACAGTATTCATTCCGAAATAGAAATTAAGCAGGAAGAAATCAGTATAAAAAATGAATATAAGACATCAAAGAAAGGTAAGTGTGGGTAAAGATCCATTTAAAAAACTAACGTATGTTTTTACAGATAATAGCATAAATAAAAATATAAGAAGAAGCATTAGCTCTCGTTTTACAGAAAAGCGTCATAGTTGTTCTATATGTAGCTACAGAGCAACATACAAATATCTGCTAGTTGCTCATATGAGGTCTCATACAGGTGAAAAGCCTTACAGTTGTACTGTTTGTGACTACAAAGCAGCAATGAAGAAGGATTTAGTTCCACATATGAGGCTTCATACAGGAGAAACGCCCTATGGTTGCTCTGTTTGTGGCTACAAAACAGCAGTAAAGAATAATTTAGTTGTTCATGTGAGATCTCATACTGGAGAAAAACGTTATCAGTGCTCTGTTTGTGATTACAAAGCAGCATGGAGGAGTTCTTTAGTTAGACATATGAAAACTCATACAGGAGAAAAACCTTATAGTTGCTCTCTTTGTGATTACAAAGTAGCATCGAAGTATAATTTAATTGTTCATATGAGGTCTCATACAGGCGAAAAACCTTATGGTTGCTCTGTTTGTGGCTTTAAAATGGCACAGAAAAATAGTTTAGTGGAACATTTGAGGTCCCATACAGGAGAAAAACCTTATAGTTGTTCTGTTTGTCCTTATCAGGCAACAGTGAGAAATAAATTAGTTATGCATATGAGAACCCATACAGGAGAAAAACCGTACAGCTGTTCTGTTTGTGACTACAAAGCAGCTCGGAAGAGTGGTTTAGTTGAACATGTCAGATCTCATACAGGAGAAAAACCTTATTGCTGCTCTGTTTGTGGCTTAAAAACAGCACTGAAAAGTAGTTTAGTGGAACATGTGAGGTCCCATACAGGAGAGAAATCTTATAGTTGTTCTGTTTGTGACTATCACGCAGCAGTGAAAGGTAATTTAGTGATCCATATGAGAACGCATACAGGAGAAAAACCGTACAGTTGCTCTGTTTGTGACTACAAAGCAGCGCAGAAGAGTCGTTTGGCTGAACATCTAAGATCTCATACAGGAGAAAAGCCTTATAGCTGTTATGTGTGTGGCTACAAAACAGCAACGAAGTATAATTTAACTAGACATGTGTGGACTCACAAGAAGCCGTGTAGTGCAGTTGGTAGAGCGTTAGGCTTGCATTAAGCAAGTCCTCGGTTCGAATCCCATGGTGGCTGAAATTTTTCTGCAGCCTTGGCGATCGTTATTGAGTTCGGTGGAACTATTCACAGTTTGGCACCAAACTAACTGTGCTCTACTCGGAACTACAGACCTAAGAGATAGAGTAACAAGTTGAACACATCACCAGCACAGACACCTAACACAATGGTTATTTCGCAAACTCAAAAGGTGCGCTTCAACTTTATAACACTGCCAGATGCTAGCGTACAATGCACCAGTCTCTACACCGGCAGCTTGAAAAGGTTACAGATAATACATAATTCATGTGTGGACTCATACATAGGAAATATTATACCTGCTCTGTCTGTAAATAAAACCTGTTCAAAAACGTTCAGCCACGTAGCAATCGCTTTTCTACTAAGTTCCAACGGCTTGGAGTGGCTGAACGACCATGACTAGCGCTCGCTTTGTGTACAAACAGTGTTATGTTCTGCAACCCACCACTCTAGCTGAGTAATCAAGCAGAAGCAAAGTAGAAATAAATTTGTTGCAAAAAATTGATGCGTTATCACAACAAAATACACAGTTGCAAAAAGTTAACATTGAACTTAAGCGGCAGCTAAATAATATGAATCAATATTCGCGTAAAAACTCGGTCGGACTCGGTCGGAATTTTTGGGTGCCCGAGCCTCGGGACGAAAATATTCTAACTGCCGTTCAAATGGTTGCGCAAGCTTTGGGATGCAAACTGGAAAAAAGGATGGTGGATGCAGTTCATCTACTAAAAAGTAATCCGGTGCAACCCAATGAGCCTAGAGAAATTATCATTAAATACCAAGGACCTTGGCTTCGCAACAGGAATCGCCAAACCGATTTATATCAATGAGTCATTATCTCCTTCAAATAGAAAATTATTTTCCCAGTGTCGCGTGTTCAAAAAAATCTCATAATATCAAGTTTCTGTGGATAAAAAACTGTAAGATTATGATGCGCAAGCAGGATAACAGTCGCATTTTTGTAATTAATTCTAGTATTGACTTTAACGATGTCCATTAATAAATGTATATTTTATTTAATTCTAGAAACTTCGGTATTTCCTACAGCCTGGAAACTAACAAAAGTGTGCCCAATACACAAGGGCGGTAAAAAGTGTGATATAGCGAACTACAGACCAGTAGCACTACTTTTAGTTCCCTGCGAAATTTTCGAATCAAATACTTATACAGCCATGTTAAACTTCACATCTCAGACTTTCAACATGGATTTATTCCCAAACGATCTAATAGTACTAATTTACTAGTACTTACGCGAGATACTGTTAATTGCTTTAACAATAATACTCAAATGCATGTAATATATACGGACTATGCTCAAGCATTTGACAAGGTAAATCACACTATACTTAAAAAAAAAATGGTATTTATTTGGCTTCATTTCACAAATGTTACACTTATTTGCCTCATATCTTCAGAACCGGCGTCAGTATGTAGTATATAATAATTGTGTATCGCGCAAGTTTAATGTTTTATCAGGAGTTCCACAGGGTTCTAACCTAGGGCCTTTACTGTTCCTGATCTTAATTAATGATCTACCCGATGTAATAACCCATTCTAAATGTCTATTGTTTGCTGATGACTTTAAAATTTATAAGAGTATATCTTACATTAACGACTGTCAATTATTACAATTTGACCTTGAAAAAATCTTTCAATGGTCGGTTGTGAGCCACCATTCATTTAATATAAATAAATGTGCCATAGTTAGCTACACTCGCAAACAATCAACAGTAACCTTTAACTACACACTTGATAATCAGAATGTTTGAAGGAAGGACAATATAAAGGATCTGGGTATACAGTTTGATAATCAACTTACTTTTAATTTACATATTCTTCATTGCGTTAACTCAGCTTATAGACAACTTGGATTTGTTGTACGGAACGCCAGATCGTTTAGTCAAATCCACTCTCTAACTTTGTTATATAATATGTTTGTGAGACCACACTTAGAATATTGATGTGTTATTTGGTCACCATATTACAACAATTATAAGAATTTAATAGAAAAGGTTCAAAAAAAAATTTTACGCTTGTATTTCAAAATGCATGGGGTCTATCCTCTCTATTGAATTGCTTAAAGAGTCTAATTTCTTAAGTTTAGAAAAAAGAAGAGCTTTGCAGTCATGCATATTTATATTCAAATTAGTTAGATACTCTTTTATCGGAACTGCTTTTTCATGTAGGTACTCTCACACAACTTTAGAAATACCTTTGTTTTTTCAATCCCGAATTACAGAACGAATTATGCCTATAATTCGCCAATGTTTAAAACAATTTAAGTTTTATGTAAATAGATCAATAGCTCGTTAAACGCATGCTATTTACATTTGGTTTTAGATTCATAATAATTGATTTGTTCTTTATTTTGTCTTGCAAGTACTTTAGCAACTAGTTAATATATAGATCTGTTTTTATTTCTTAACTTACAAGTTTGTAACATATTTCTCTAATACTTATGTCAACTTTAGTTATAAGTGATTTTAGTCTCTAGTACTCATTCTTACTTGTTTGCTTTGTCACTACCATAGAATCTTACTAATTAATAATTTACTATGTGTATTGTACAGATTTTGTTTATTTTGTTTAACAGTAGCCTGTAATTGGTTGAACTGTTGGCTACTTGCTACAATAAATAAATAAATAAATAAAACTGCGATTCAGACCACTACCTGGTTCAAACTATTATTAAAAAAAAGATAGCAAACGTAAATAACAAAGATACTAAAATAAACAGAAATTGGGATGTCCAAAGAATTACTACAACAAAGGAATCAAAGCAGTATAAGACCTCAATGGAAAAGATATTGCAGGAGAAACATGAGAGAGAAGATTTAGAAGAAGAATGGGAAGCAATAAAAGCAAGTATCAGGAGTGTGGCAGAAAAAGAAATCGGCTACAAAACAAAGAGAGAGAAACGAGAGTGGTTTGATAAAGAATGCAAGGATCAAATTAAAAAGAAAAACGAAGCAAGGATGGAATGGATAAACAAACAAACACCAGAAACAAGAGAAAACTACAGAGAAATAAGAAATAACGTAGCAAAATTATGTAGAAGAAAAAAGCGTGAATGGACGAACAATAGACTAGAAGAGATCGAGCAGCTCGGCAGCCGCAACAAGACGCGGAAATGATATCAAAAAATAAAAGAACACTCGTTGAAGAGATCACAATTAACTATACAAGGATGTCACAGCAAAGAAGGAGTATACCTATACAAAAAAGAAGACGCTACAAAAATAGCAAGATCACTTTAAGAATGGAATTGAAAACCAGGAAATGGAGGAAACGGTCAGCCAGGAAGAAGCGGAATTGGAAGAGGAAGAAATAGAAGCCCAACATATGAAGAAATGGATAATATAATATATAACATGAAGAATCAAAAAGCACCAGGACAGGACAATTTCACAACTGAATTGATTAAATATGGGGAGAAAATCTGAAAAAAAATTAACTGATAACAAAAATTTGGAACACCGAAAGAATGCCGGAAGAGTGGAAAACTGGAATAGTGATACCAATACACAAAAAAGGTAATAAAGCAGAGTGTAAGAACTATAGGGGCATAAGTTTGCTAAACGTAGTGTACAAAGTGCTATCCAGCCTCATACTGAAAAGAATGGAAATTTACTCCGAAAGAATAATAGGCGACTATCAAAATGGATTTCGATCAAACAGATCTACAATCGATGGTATACATATAATAAGACAACTACTAGAAAAAAGTAAAGAATTTGACGTCGAGCTACATCTGCTATTCATAGATTTTCGTCAAGCATTTGACACAATCAAGAGAAGCAGTATGTATGTAGAGTTTGTAGCCTGACGGGCTAGTTTAATTTAATTTAATCGCTACAATCACCAGACTGATACTGTCTTCCCAAGGATAGCTCAAAATGCGAAGATCCAAATAATAAACTCAGTAACGTAGGAAAGAAACACAGAACAACTTTTTATCATTGTATAATATTTTTAGCTAAATACATCAAATTAAATTGTATTCAACACAGAAAATAACAAAAATAAAATGTAATGATGCTTGTAAAATAAATATAACTCCTTTAGTAGGGCGTCTCGTTCGCTGGTGGTCGGCCCCTGTCACCTTTTTTTGGGACAGCTTATATATGCATTAGCTCCAGTGTACTGTAGGCATCGAGCCGGCCCTGAACAGATAACGTAAATATTACACTCGGTCTTTAAATTGTTAAATATGAGAAAGTGCGGTCAATATCAAGTTAAATTACATGCATACCTGGAGCATCTTGTGTTTAACGGTGGAGCTGCAGGTGTAGAGTTGGCGGGCAACGAGTTTAATTTGTTTTATCGGTTTCAGGATATTAAGCCTTTGTTTACATATACAAAGGTAGGCAGGTCATAACTTATCTGTAGGGTTAAAGAATATTACCCTACACGGCAACCATAACCATATAGCAACCGATAAACTATTGAACAAATCACGGATGTTATGAATCATAACTGCCTTAGAAGTTTTAAAATCCTCGCTCTACGAGCTCGGATTTCAAAACATCTGCGGCAGTTATGATACTCATAACATTCCTAGATATGTTAATAGCTATTACCTGTGCCAGCTGTTTTACGACTCCGGGTAAGTAAATTTCGATCAAATAAGTGTTGTCTCTTGTTGGCGATGATCCCCGTCGGGTTACCCTCGATTCCAACGTGCGTGCCTATGGACGCCGGCCTCTGGTTCGTTAGGCGGGACGTCCTAGTGCACGTTTTTCGGCTTCGGTGATGCCGAGTTATTCCAGACGCAATTAACAGGTTTAATTACGACTGCGTCGATGTCCTTGTGCGGGGAAACTTATTTCACGGACGGAAACGTCACCGGCGAGCTCGACTTGGCGTCCCGGGTGTCCAAGTACTGGAGAACGTCGTCTGACGACAATCCTAGCGTCCAGGTGCTTGGGGAGTGACGCTGAAGAGTCTGACGACAATCCTAGCGTCCAGGTGCCTGGGGAGCGACACTGAAGAGTCTGACGACAATCCTAGCGTCCAGGTACTTGGGGAGCGACGCTGAAGAGTCTGACGACAATCCTAGCGTCCAGGTGCTTGGGTGACTGGTCGGAGTCCTATCGAAGAGTCCGGAGACACTCCTGAGAAGGAGTAGGCAAGGAGGGAGAACTGGGAAAATTCTGTCTTGCTGGGGCTTCGATTTCTTCTTTTATATCCGATGCCGGCGTAATGAGAGGTTTGCTTCGGGTCGCTGGCGCGGGGATTCGTGGTTTAGGTGCGCGGAGATATCCCTGCGACGCCTGGCGGTGACGTCATTTTGTCGCACTCGGCGCGTTGCTCCGGTACCTAATGTAGTGCAAGCCCAGGGAGAATGCGTGAAATTATGTGTAATTAATTAAACTCGCGTTCGGGTTGGGCCAAACGTTACAAGTTAACACATCTAGGTGTACCATATAAAATAATAAAACTAATCAAAATGACTATGGAAGACTCTCATGCATATATAAAAACCAACGTAGGCCTAACGAACAGAGTAGATATTAGTACAGGAGTACGCCAAGGGGATGCGCTATCACCAGTCCTATTTAACCTAACACTAGAAGGGATAATACGAAAAACCAAGGCACAGGGATTAATAAACATTTATTTTACCCAGATGTGTGCATATGCAGACGTGGTGATTATTAGCAGGAGCAAAAAGGACCTAATACAAACATTTCAGGAAATGGAGATAGCAGCGGAAAAGATGGGATTAGTAGTAAATAGTGAAAAAACGAAATACATGAGAAGAACAAACAAAGATTTACAGCGAACAAAAATACAAATAGCAGGATATGAATTTGAAGAAGTGGAGAAATTTACATATCTAACATCACTGATAGATATCAATAACAACACAAACACAGAAATAACAAACAGAATACAAGCAACTTACAGATGCTACTACTTCAACAAACAAGTCTTATTAAACAACATCTTAAGCATGAAGACAAAGCTGCGAATTTATAATAGTCTAGTACGACCAGTGATGACATAAGGGGCAGAGACATGGAAAATGATAGAGAAAGACGAAGAACAACTTAGAGTAAACGAGAGGAAAATACTTAGACAAATAATGGGTCCAATCACAGATGAAAATTATCAAACCAGAAGTAGAATGAATCATGAGATATACAAGAACACAAAGGGGGAAGATGTAGTAAAAATTATTAAAGCGCAAAGAATAAGGTAGTTAGGGCATGTGTTCAGAATGGAGGAGAGAGCACCAAGAGTAATAACTGAATGGAGTTCAGACAAGAGAAGAAGAGGAAGACCAGACCTTCGCTGGATGGACGATGTAGCCAAGGACCTGCAAACCATGGGTATTGTAAATTGGAAGAAAAAAAATACACGACAGAAGACAGTGGCGCAGAATAGTGGAAGAGACGAAAACAAACAACCAAATCTAACTTCGACACCTATGCATGGGAAGGGAGGACCAATCCACTTCTCTCATAATCCCAATTAGAATTTCGGAAGCTTCGAAGAAGCAGACTATAGTCCGCTAGGACTGGAAAGCCAACTATGATGATGATGTACAATTTGTAACATGAATTTAGTAAGCATTTATGTAATCGTAAACTGGTTTGGAATTGTAGCTAAATATGAATCCCAGCGTAACATGAGAAAGGCCATAAATGCTAGTTATGCACGAGGTGTATATACAATTTTATATACGGACCAGAATATTTACAATTGTAATCAGATTTCTAATTTTTAAAAAGTTTGGCCTCTCGGGACCTCCCTGTAAGGTTACTAAATCATAAAGGTACCGCCAACTGTGCAAACACATCTTTTGTCTCTTTTAATTTGGGGTTACTGTCATTAGTGTCTCACTCTCACTCTCACTTTCTTACAATGCTCTGTTCTTTTTAATTTGGGGGAAAAAAATCTTGGAATTGAATGGCGGTACCTTTATGTATTTAGTGACCTTACCTTTCTGTACAGTGGCTGTATAAGGACAGGGTGGTCAATTTTAAAAAAAGGCAGCCATTAAGAGTCGTCTCTACAACAACCAGCCACGCCCTTAGGTATTGTTCTGTGCAAGGCCTGCTAAATTGTAGGACAAACGTCACCCTGCTAAATTGTGACATAAACGTCATTTTATACGGACTGGACATACAGGGTGTAGAAATGCTTTACGCACCATAGGGATTTCAATGGTAATTTCTTCATATGAAAATATTTGCTTCCCTAATTATTTTAGAGCAAACTTGTATTGAAGTTTTTTGTAGAGAAAAAAAATCTGTATCCATTTAAGCCATAATTTGTCATTTTACATTTCGGAAAACCGAAAATTTAAAGAAATAAAATACCATTTTTAGACAAATCAGCGGTGCCTTCAAATTACTAAATCATCTCAAAGCATCAACAAATTAGTTTGCTGTTTATTTGGTTGCCGTTACATTTGACAGAAACAACGGAAAACCTAACATGCTAACCTCGAATTTGACATAACTTACACTAAAAAGGTCCATAAGGGGCGGCTGTGGAAATTGAAACGTATGAATAATAGGTTGGTGGCATTGTAAGTCTATATCAAATTCGAGGTTAGCAGGTTAGGTTTTCCGTCAGTTTTGACACAAACTGACACAAAATCTAACCGGCTCACCTCGAATTTGACATATACTGACAGTGCAAATTGGGGGTGTTCTGCCTCCCTCCGATACCGCTATCTAGGAGAATCCTTACAGATGACACTTATACATGCCTCCAGCAACATTCTCTGAAAAAATAGGCCTTAATTAAATGATCACCAAAAAATGTCACCAGCTCTTAAGACTATAGTGTTAGGCATACAGGACAATAGTGTACGCAAAAAACTATTACTGGATACAAAACTAACATTGGAAACAGCTATGACTGTGATGTAGTGATGTGGGCGCTGATTGCAGCCAAAGGAATTGCGGAACGCACACATTGACGGAAGGACATTCTGCGACGGAACGTCAACGCGTGCGGTGCGAGTACGTAACAATAACCAATTAATGTATGTAACAATAATGTAACTTAAGAGTGAAATAAAGAACGTAACACAAGTGATGTTTCATGTTTAACGACAAACATAATAATGACAATGTGTCGAATCAGCGAACAAACAGAAACTCAACTAAAAGACATGCAACGGAACAAATCTGGGGAAGCCAATAAAATTAACCAGGAAAGTAAATACAATAAAGCAAAGTACAAATATTGTGGTACAAAACATGGTAAAACAGCAACACTCTGCCCAGCATTTGGAAAAAAGTGTAAAAAATGCAAGAAAAGGAACCATTTTATGGAAGTGTGCAAAAGCACTAGCAAGAAAGAAAAAGTATGTCAACTAGAAGATACGGAAGAATCGAGTACAGAAGAAAGTTCTACTGATTCAGAAACCCAAAGCGTGTATGCCATTACTAGAGTCAGTCAAAATATTTCCGTATTTTTTTAAAATATAGCATAGCAAAATGGCATTTATTTTTTCAAAATATGGCACATAAAATGGCATTTATTTCAAAATAACGCATAAAAAATGGTAAGTATTTATTTCAAAAAGTTGAAATTTTAGAAAAAATGTCACCAGTAATATTAAAAATCTTACAACACAAATATAAAAGACAAAGTGATTTGATAAAAACGACGGACACGAGGCAAATAAGTGGAACGTAGGTATCCGAGGTGCATTGAAGGGAAGGGGGAGAGCGCGGGGTTGTTGTTGATGAGTGGACGTAACGGGATACTTACCTGAGCGTTGAGGCGCGCGACGAGCGGTCACCCCCGCCCCGGGTCATCGACCTTAGTACCTGGCACTCACCAAAACTTCTGCATGTTTATTTTGAAATTTGTAAGCCCTTTTGTTGTGAATTAGCCACATAATATTGGTTTTGATTGAAATATAGAATTAAAATATGGCATTTATTCAAAATATAGCATTTATCACGAAAACAGGCATTTTATAGCATTTATGGCACCAAAAAATGTGGTTCATTCCACCCCTTACTACGTGAAAGGACTAAATACGAAATCTGGCCCTAAAGGGGCCTACAGTAAGAAACATGGCAAAATGGCATTTGACGGACTCTAGCCATTACAAATAAAAACGACAAAAAGAAAGAACTATTCACAAAACTAGTAATGCGAAGAGGTGCTACAGAAAAAACTTTAAAATTCCAAATAGACACTGGTGCAACCTGCAATGTTATGGAATGGGAAAGTTATAAAAACCTGACTAAGAAAACAAAAGAAAATTTAAAGAAGTCAACTATTAAACTCAGATGTTTTGGGGGTCAATTAATTGAACCAATAGGTCAGTCGCATGGATATGCTAAATTTCAAGGTAAAGAATGTAAAATTCAGTTTCAAATCATAGATACTGAAAACAAACAAGCTCCATTATTATCTGCTGAAACTTGTAGACAGTTGGGTTTAATTACGATAAATGCAAACTTGTGTAAAATAGATCAAATAAATATCAAAATAACAAAAAATAATTTGACAGAACAGTATCCAGATGTATTTGAAGGTCTAGGAAAGATACCAAAAAAGTATAATTTAGAAGTAAACAAAAAAGTAGAACCAATGAAAGATCCACCACGAAGATTACCAATACCTATCACAGAGAAAGTGAAAAACAAATTGGACGAATTAGGAAAACAAAGGATAATTACAAAAGAAACGGAACCCACCGACTGGGTGAATAGCATGGTAGTAGTTAACAAGAACAATAAAATGCGCATCTGTTTGGATCCAAGAAATTTAAATAGAGCATTAAAACGCTCAATTTATCCAATGCCGACAATTGAAGAAATGCTTCCCAAGTTAACAAATGCAAAAATATTCACAGTAGTTGATGCTAAACATGGATTTTGGCAAATCGAATTGGATTAAGTAAGTAGCAAGATGACGACATTCAATACACCGTTCGGTAGATATCGATGGAACCGGCTTCCTTTTGGTATTGGCACCTGAGGAATTCCAAAGCCGCTTACATGAACACACCCAAGATTTACCAGAAGTAATTGTAATAGCTGATGATATCTTAATCTATGGTGAAGGAAATACATATGAAACGGCAGAACGCAACCATGATGAAAACATTAAAAGGCTAATGGAAAGTGCTCGGAACATAAATTTAAAGTTAAACAAACAAAAAATCAGATATAAACAAAAAGAAGTTAAATATATAGGACATATTCTAACAGAAGGAGGTGTTAAAGCAGATGACGAAAAGATTAAAGCAATCTTGAACATGCCAAAACCTACAAATAAAGAGGAGTTACAGCGCTTCTTGGAATTCATTAATTATTTAATGAAATTTATGCCTGATTTAGCTACAATATGTGAACCGTTAAGACAATTATTGAGACAAGAGTCAATATGGCTATGGACACATGAACAAGACACAAGTTTTAACACTCTAAAAGAGAGAGTAACAAAAACACCAATTTTGAAGTACTATGATGTACTTCAAGATATAACATTACAATGTGACGCGAGTGAATAGGGTGTGGGAGGAGCATTAATCCAAGAAGGACGACCTGTAGCATTCACCTCGAGGACGTTAACACCAACGGAACGAAATTATGCTCAAATTGAGAAGGAATGTCTTTCTATCGTCTACACCTGTTTAAAATTCGAAAAATATATATGTGGAAAGAACTTAATTACAGTAGAAACCGACCATCAGCCACTATTATCAATATTTAATAAATCGATTCTTCAGGCTCCGAAAAGACTACAAAGAATGTTGCTTCGGTTACAAAAATATAACATCAAGTTAGTATATAAAAGATTCAAAGAAATGCAAATAGCTGATCTTTTGTCAAGAACTGTAGACAAAACCAAGTGAAACAAGAAACATGAGGACAAGGACACTATAATCTATAAAATCTAGGAAGAATTTGAGAATATAAACTAACTAGCAAATTTAAACGTAACGGATACAAGACTTATACAAATACAAAAAGAAACCAATAGCGATCCAGACCTACAAGCTTTAGGAACAATTATAAAACAAGGATGGCCAGCTAACAAAGAACAAACTCCTTTTAATACCAGAGAATATTGGAAGGTAAGAGATGAACTGACAATACAAAATGGAATAATTCTTAAAGGACAAAGGTTAGTGATTACGAAAAGTACGCGAGCAGAGTTATTGAAAAAAACGCGCAGAAGTCATCTGGGAATTGAAGCAAGCAAAAATAAAGCTAAGGATACATTATACTGGCCACATATGTCAGAAGAAATAACAAATACTGTTCAGCAATGTAAAATTTGCCAACAATACTCGACAAAACAACAAGCAATGCCCATGCAAACACATAAGACACCAGAGCTTCCTTGGCAAAGAGTTTGTACAGATATATTTACAATAAAGAATCAAGAGTATCTGGTAACAGCAGATTATTATTCAGATTTTTGGGAACTAAACAAATTAAAGGATTCAACATCGGAAACCATAATAAGAAAATTAAAGAAACATTTTAGTAGGCATGGAATACCACAAATCTTAGTGACCGATAATCAGACTTCATTTGTTAGTAAACAATTCAGAAAGTTTACTCGAGAATGGGAAATAAATCATACAACTATATCTCCATATAACAGTAAATCAAATGGAAAAATAGAAGCAACTGTAAAGATTGCCAAGAAAATCATTAAAAAAACGCAAAAAGAAGAAACCGATATGTGGTTAGCTATTTTAGATTGGCGAAACACTCCATCACATCACATGGATGCCAGTCCAGTACAACGGCTAATGAACAGAAGAACAAGAAATTCTATTCCAAGTGCACCAGAATTACTGAAACCAAAAATTGAAGAAAAGGTAACCGACAAAATCAAATACAAAAAACAACAGTATAAAAACAAATATGATAAAAAAACTAGAGCTCTACCAGATTTAGAGGTTGGTGAAGAAGTTTACATGCAACCCCTACCAACAGGAGAAGTATGGCAAGAAGCAAAAGTAAAAAACAAATTAAGTTCGAGATCATATGAAGTAGAAAAAAGTGGTACAACATACCGACGGAATAGAGAACATTTAAAAAAAAAAATAGATGGAGATAATGCTCAAAAAGGAAGCCAGATAATAGACATACAAAACACACAAATAAGACGACAACGTACAATAATGGACGATGGAGAAGACATAACAAAAACAAACAACATGGAAGAAGAAAGAAGTCCCAGATACCAATCGCCAGATCCTCGAAAGACAGTCGAAATAGATTCAACCAGCATGACGTCAAGAAGCGGACGAGTGGTGAAGAGGCCGGCTCGATATTTAGATTAGGATACTTATATGTTGTTTATTGGATACTTATGTTTTGTTTATTGTTTAAGAATTATGTAGTTATTATAAAGGGAAAGATGTTATAGTAGATTAGATTAATACTGGTAGTTCATGTGACATGTAATAGCAGCATGGAATAAACTGCATTATTCATAGCACACAACATCTTGGAACCAGATTTGTCATTAGTTTAGTTTTAGCGAAGTTGATTCTCAAGCCGACTTCGAGGCACACAGTATGGAGCTCCTCTAGAATCTGTCTCACCTCCCCCAGGTTGTCTGCTATCAAAACCACGTCATCCGCAAAGCGAAGGTGGTTCAACCTCTGGCTATCTATGCTTAAGCCTCGTGTGTCCCAGTCGAGTTTTTAGAAAGCATACTCCAGAACTGTTATAAATAATTTTGGGGACATAGTGTCCCCTTGTCGTATTCCTCTGTCAATTTTAATAGGGCTGCTGTTCTTGTGTAATTTCACTGACATTGTAGCGTTCTTATATATGTTATAGATCAGCTTGGAGTATCTATAGTCAACACGACATTCTCTTATAGCTTCAATGATGGCATTTAACTCGACTGTGTCAAAGGCTTTATGGAAGTCTAAAAATAGGAGAGCCAGTGGTCTGTTGTACTCAACCGTTTTTTCAATCAAAATTTTAATGACTTGCAAATGATCTTTGGGTCCGAACCCAGAGCCAAAACCAGCTTGCTCTTTTGTTTGGTAAAAGTCTAGTTTCTTTTCTAATCTTGATGTTATTACTCTGGTGAACAATTTGTAAAGATGGTTAAGAAGGGTTATGGGTCGATAATTTTCCAGATCTGTTTTATCTCCTTTCTTATGCATTAGTATAGTAGTTGCCTGGTGCCATTTACCTGGGATGATGCTGTTGTGCAGACAGAGATTAAACAGTGATTGTATTTTCTTCTTCAAGAATTCGCCTCCGGCTTTTGTCGCTTCTATGACGACATTGTAATTGTAAACAATTCACAAATACTTCAGCATTAATCACGCTTTACTTCGCCTTTGTCCGTTCAAAACTTGAATATGGCAGTATTATTTGGTATCCATTTTATGAGTATCAGAGATCAATGATTGAAAGCGTACAAAGAAAATTTTTAAAATATCTCTGGCTGAAAACATTTGGTTCTTATCCTGCAAGGGGTATTGATAACGACATCTTATTGAATGCATTCCAATTTACTTCCTGTGAAACTAGAAGAGTTTTTGCCAGCCTCACATTTCTCTATAAAATATTGCATAATCAGATAGACTGTTCTTGCATTTTATCTAGTCTTACCTTCCATGTTCCACGAGTTAATATGAGACAAAATAAAACCTTTTATCTGCCTGTCTCCAGAACTAATGTTATGCTTAAATCGCCCATATATACAATGTGTACTAATTTTAATGCCATAAGTAGCGAGGTAGATATTCACTCAGATAGTATACGGAATATCCTGCAAGCATCTCGTCAAATTCCTAATTGATTACAGTATTCGCTGTTATTAGATGTTATTATCTATCATCTCTGATCTAGATTAAAATTATTCAAACCATTCATAATTATTACTTTATTAATGATGAACTGGTTATTTAATATTTGTATTTTCTAAATATGTATTTGTTATTCTTATCGATAGTACCTAGGGTTAAGTTATTATATAGCCAAGATATTATTTTAATAGTTCAGTACTAATTAACTGTTGGTTTGATATTTATAATTTTAAATGTAGCTGAACTATTCTTTATTTTTTGTTTAATAGCTATATATCGTTTTTGTTGCTTATTAATGTATGTTTGTAATAACGTTTTTGTATGATTTGTCCTATAATTGGCTGCCGCTGTTGGACAATAAAGATTATTATTATTATTATTATTATTATTCTTCTATTTTTATTGCAGGTATTTTGATCTTATCGCGTGTGTCTTGTTTTATACTTTTTATTATTTTCCAAGCGTTTGCAGATTGTGTTCCTCCCATATATGTATTTATTTCGGCACATTTTCTGTCCCACGTCGCGTTCTTCTTTTTTCTTACTAATGACTTGACTTCTCTATTCGAGCGTACATATTGCTTTCTATCTTCACCATCTTTTGTTAATAACCATCGCAAGTATAACAATTTCTTTTGTTCAATCTTTTCTTCTACTTCATTGTCCCACCAGTAAGTCCTTTGTCTATGTCTGTATTGCTTTTCTTCCAAAGCTTCTTTAGCGGCTTGATGTCGCACTATAGAAAATTACTGACAGAAGATATAACACAGTTTATGACTTCAGTTTTACAGAACAATCATAGGGAGGAGGAAGAACAAGATGAGGAAATACCAAAAATTACAGCAGAAGAAATTAGCAACGCGTTGAAAAAGACTAAAAATGGAAAATCAGCCGGTTCTGGAGGTATTCCAGCAGAACTACTGAAGTACGCCCCTTCGATAGTATTGGAAGTGTTAGCAGATATTTTTAACACTTGCATGTTCGGTAATGAAGAAGTGCCGAAAGAATGGAACTTGGGATATATTTATTCTATACATAAGAAAGGCAACAAAGCAGACTGTTCGAATTACAGGGGCATTACAGTGACCAGTTCTGTTGGACGACTGTACGGAAGAATCATAGCAACAAGATTAGAAGATGTAATACAGTGTTCTGAAGAACAAAGTGGCTTTAGAAGTGGAAGATCCTGTATTGACAATGTATTCTGCTTACAACAACTCGTAGAAAAAAGAATAATGCGAGGAAGAGAAACCCATCTTACCTTCGTAGATCTAAAGAAAGCCTACGATAGCGTTCCAGTCAATCTACTACTTTCAGTTTTAGAAGAAACTATTCCTAAAACGTACTTTAAAGCCATCAAAAATTTATATAAGAATAACGAAAGCGTAATCAAAGTAGGAACGGAAATTTCAAACAAGTTTGTCGTCAACAAGGGTCTGCGTCAAGGTTGTACTCTATCACCTATATTGTTTAAAATTTATCTTGAAAAGACATTAGAACACTGGACAAAAAAATGTGGAAAGATGGGAATCCCTATAGAAGATCAATATTTAAGTACACTTCTATTTGCAGAAGACCAGGTCTTAATAGCCAGCGACGAGGACGACATTAGCTATATGTTACGCAAGCTAAACGACGAATATAAAAAATGGGGGTTAGATATAAGCACAGACAAAACCCAACACTTAGTTACGGGTGGAGACGGCCAGGATTTAATTTTGGAAAATAACATAATAAAAAATTGCAGAGAATTTAAATATCTGGGTGTGACGTTTACTAATGACGGAAATAGTAATAAAGACATTAAGACAAGAATCGGTCAAGGAAGAAGTGCGATACAGAAACTGAACTCTATATGGTGGAGCGACGAACTGACTAAAACGACCAAAAGAAATATTTTCAAATCAGTTGTGGAATCAATTGCAACTTACGGTTCGGAAACTTGGGCTATTAATAAAAGAAATAAAGCACGACTACAAGCATTAGAGATAGATTGTCTTCGACGAAGCTGTAGAGTGTCACGCCTCGAACACGTAACAAATGAAGAAATAAAAAATCGAATGGGAATTGACACCAATATTATAAACACCATAGAGAGAAAACAGTTGTCGTGGTACGGTCATCTCAGAAGAATGCCTGACGATAGATGGCCAAAAAGACTATGGGAATGGGTTCCTCCAGAAAAACGGAAGAGGGGAAGACCTAGAAATACCTGGATGAAAGGGGTACAAGAAGCCATGAGAAGTAGAAATCTTGATGATAATCAGTGAGAAAATAGAACAGAGTGGCGCAGAAGGTGCGAGAGACGACGACAGTCGTAAGAACACTCGCAATATATATATAGATATTATTATTATTATTATTATCCTCTCCGGGCGATTTATTATTTTTAATGTTTGTCAATGCCATGTTAATTTCGTCGATGGTAATATCTGACAACTCCTCAGATATTTGATTCACAATCCCTTTTATTGATGTTAATACTTTTTGGTCTAAATTTCCTTTGTATCGGCTTTTATATACTTCATGATATAATTCTTCCACGATGCATAATATTTCTTCTCTGTTTAGCGTAATGTTACCTTGCTTGTGTTTAAGTTTAATTATTTCTGATTTTCCTTCACTAAGGCGTCTGCGTAACACCTTCATGCTCTTATTCTCTTCTATTGTTTATTCGATATTTTCGCTGTGATAGTTCCTAATATCGTGCCTTAACGTTTTTGAGATTTCTTTGTTTATTTCTCTTAGTTCCGCGCTAGTTGTGGTTGTGTTGTTCCTCATTTCGTTCCTTCTGTGCATTAAGTTTTTTGTTGTCTGACTAATTCTTTCTTCTCTCTTTGATTTGGGGCAAAACATTAATTGGTTTTTTTGTATAGCCTCTGTTATTGCATCATTTAATTCGTCGATGTTTGTATCTAGATAGTTGTTACTGTCTAGTATATTGCCAATTTGGTTTTCGAATTTTTCGAGATCTTGCGGGGACCGACCATGCTCGATTGGCCGTTTTATTTGTCAATTTGTACCTTTCTTTGCCCCGTTCTATTTCAACTTCTCACCATTCTGTGGTCACTTCCGGTTCTGCAACGCATAAATTCAAAGGCGACATAGGAGGCCTTGAAATGTAGTTAGAATTTAGTAAGAAACTAAACAATAGACAATTATTACAATGAAATAATAGAAACGTCAAACAAGTGACTGTAGGGTAGGGTTACTTGTTTGATGACCAAAGTTAAATTTTATGGCTTTCCTCAACATCTTTAGTTTCTTGCGTTTTTTCAAAATTTCTATTATGCAACCCTACAAAATGTTCAAGCGGTTGAAAAGTAAAAAAAATTCTCTACAAGATTATGTAATAAAAATTGTACCATGCAATTTAAAAAAAATGACGATGACGTCATCACGAAAAATTGGAGGCACTAAAAAAAATTGTGTTTTGATCAAATTGTAAAGAGGATTTTCCCATTTGAGAATATAGTATATGGTTTTATAGGACTAAAATAACAAATAAACCCGTTATAGTGTTGGGCCCTTTTTATAGAACAGACGGTATATGTATTACTTACTATATTGCTAGTAGGGCCGAAAACATTACGGCGCCGACATAGTCTCACTCTGAGTATTACTCGTCTCGTGCGCATGCGTGACAATTCGAATTCCGCCTTTAGAAGCGAATTTTAAACTTGACCGCTTTCCCACCTCGCGGATGACGCCGATGCGCTTGCGCACAGCTCACCAAGTACATTGAAGAGTTGGTTGTCTGTCCCACTTACGCTGTGACCTCCCCACTCATAGCCGCTAGCAATATAGTAGTTATTAAATATATAATTTCCCCTAACAGAAAGTCTCCTAACAAGCGACAGAAAATTCTCACTTTCAGATCAAGGTGACAAAAATAGTATATTAGAACGCCAGGACCGTAAGCACAATTTTTCGTGGAATTTGAATAACGAGTAACACGTATGAAATAGGCAATTAATAGGAAAATTAAAATGGCCACGAAGTTGTTAATGAAATTTATTTGGTACAATCGTCGTTAAAATACTGTTAACTCTCCTACTAGCAAAAAGCAAATGCCAGGAAAAAATCGTGGACTACTGAGCTTTTATTTTCTTTGTTTTCTATTTTGCTTTAAATAATAATGCATTAATTAATTATCACGGTTAAATCTAAAACTGTTTTTATTTTTCCTATCAACATTTCTTGAATAAAAATAAACAGCACAGACGCGCACAAGCGTGCCTTAAAATATTTGATATGTTCAATTTTATGTATACGTATACGTCATATATTGCACATGTATTGCATAAATGTAAAGTGACCAGCAACATTTATATATTCAATTCTTCATCTTGCATTGTATTGCATTGGTCTTGCTTAAATGTAAAATGGCCTTTACGCTAGCAGCCGATTGTGGTTGTTGACTGCGTCAGGTTGGCATCAATATAGCGATGAGTAGTATAACAAAGCTATCTTCAACTACATAAAATCTTAATTTAATTCTGTTAAAGAGTTGTAGTGCTGATCTTTACAATAAAAGAGCTCACTAAAGTGCAAGTAAGAGTAGTTAGAATAATATTTATTACAGCTGCTATATCTGCAGTTATCACTACAGTAAATAGATATTGGCAATTTGTCAGTATAGATGATTTTATCGCGTCTGTAGTTTTAATATTTCAGTTAAAAGCATTTATTGATTTACTCTTGTTATAGACGTGGCAGTCTAAAATGTACACAAGGAAGTGCGTGCCTTATCAAGGGTGTATTTATAAAACTATCATGAAGGCAAGATGAAATGTAGATTGTAAATGTTGTAATTTCACAGTAATGCCAGTAAACAAAAATTCCAATATGGGCAGTAATGAAAATACTGGTAAATTATATATTAAACAAGAAATGTTTGAAGACATTAATAACGGTAGTCATTCAGAAATAGAAATTAAGCAGGAAGAAATCAGTATAGAAAATGAATTTAAGACATCAAAGAAAGGTAAGTGTAGGTAAAGATCCATGTCAAGTATAACGTATGTTTTTACAGATAATAGCATAGATAAAAATATAAGAAGACGGTTGAGCTCTCGTTATACAGAAAAACGTCATAGTTGTTCTATTTGTAGCTACAGAGCAACATACAAATATCTGTTAGTTACTCATATGAGATCTCATACAGGTGAAAAGCCTTACAGTTGCTCTGTTTGTGGCTACAACACGGCAATAAAGAGTAATTTAGTTGTTCATGTGAGATCCCATACTGGAGAAAGACGTTATCAGTGCTCTGTTTGCGACTACAAAGCCACACGGAAGTGTGATTTAGTTAGACATATGAAAACTCACACAGGAGAAAAACCTTATAGTTGCTCTCTTTGTGATTACAAAGTAGCATCCAAGTATAATTTAGTTGTTCATATGAGGTCTCATACAGGCGCAAAACCGTATAGTTGTTCTGTTTGTCCTTATCAGGCAATAGTGAGAAATAAATTAGTTATGCATATGAGAACGCATACAGGAGAAAAACCGTACAGCTGCTCTGTTTGTGACTACAAAGCAGCGCGGAAGCCTGGTTTAGTTGAACATATCAGATCTCATATAGGAGGAAAACCTTATTGTTGCTCTGTTTGTGGCTTCAAAACGGCAGTGAAAAGTAGTTTAGTTGAACATGTGAGGTCCCATACAGGAGAAAAATCTTACAGTTGTTCTGTTTGTGACTATCGGGCAGCAGTGAAAGGTAATATGGTTATTCATATGAGAACGCATACAGGAGAAAAACCGTATAGCTGCTCTGTTTGTGACTACAAAGCAGGGCAGAAGAGTCGTTTAACTGAACATGTAAGATCTCATACAGGAGAAAAGCCTTATAGCTGCTATGTGTGTGGCTACAAAAATGCAACAAAGTATGGTTTAACTAGACATGTATGGACTCACAAGAAGTCGTGTAGTGCAGTTGGTAGAGCGTTAGGCTTGCATTAAGCAAGTCCTGGGTGCATATACGTAATCTGCAGACGCATAAGGTATTATGACAACTCTTCGGCTACAATCGATAATTGATTAATATGGACCAATGAAATTTTAAGTAAAGTGCAGACACAGAGGGGCATTAGACGTCTGCAGTTTACTCAGTGGTTTCGATTGTTTTCCGCGTAGTCAAAGAACTAGTTGTTAGTTCCTGAAAAGACTATTTAAAGTGCCGTCTAAAATTACTATAAATTGTTTAATTAAATATGGAAAGTATGTTTCCAGAAGGCTACGAGTAGAAATTTGTAAACGACACAACTGTTTGATTAAATCTAATTACCAAAGAGGAAGTTGAGGCATGTTTATTTTTGAACCAACGAAAGTGTACAGAAAAAATCCGGTAGATATACAAACGGTATCTAACCAAATTTGGCGCCTACAAAATGTAATTTTTCAAAAACAGTTAAAAAGGGTGACATTTTTAATGGGTGAACTGATTCATTTTCGTCCACACAGCACACACACAAAAGGACACAAAATACTTTTACGTTCTAAAACACGTCCAGCGACATTTGAATTAATTTAATGAATAAAACGGATCAGGATATTTATCAATTTATTATTTTAACTTAACAGTTAGTTTTAACCATATTATTATACTAGAGTTAATTAATTACTATATGTAAGTACATTAAGAGTTCCAATGTTAAAATGACATACATTTTATAATTATCCTTTATCTAATAGACTTGTCCGTCCGTCCGTCCGTCCGGGACGCTGTTTCACCGTAAGAGATAGAGAAAAAAGTTATGACAGTTATATGTTTGGAATGGTCATGTCAGGTCAGAAACCGAATTTCAGTCACGTGACACTTCCGGTTTTCGAGAAATCACAAAAAAGACTGTTTTTCAAATAGAACGCGTATTAAATAAAAATGTTTCAGCAGCCAAACGAAGCTGCGACCCTCTGCGCCTTAAAACGTCGATCGGTTAGGCAACCACTTTGACACCTTCCAGGTCTGGGTACAGTTTTTATTTAATACGCGTTCTATTTGAAAAACGGTCTTTTTTGTTTTTTTAAATGAGACATTCGTCTCACTGGGTTGCTAGTTATTCATAATCTATCAAATAAATTCATGTTCACAGTTCTACCATTTTTATTTCCATTTTGCTTAAATTAATGCAATTTACGCAAACATTTTACTTGTATCTCGTCTGCTTTTACAAAAAATCGTGAAGAAAGTATGACTTTTTTTAAACAAAAAATCGTAAATAAAGTAGCACTTTTTTAACTATTTTATTGAAATTGTGAATTGTCAATTTGACAGTTGTAAATTTTTAAGCCTTTTCAACCAAATTTCGAGTTACAAGGAATCACTATGCAGAAAATAACGTGAACTTTTTACTCATTTGCAAATTCGTGAAAAACAGTAACCTTTCATAACTAGTTGTACAATATACTATTGCGTTCTACATACAAAAATAACTATTTATTGAACCAGTGTTCTAAATTAATTATATTAGTCCAAGGTAACGTGCATTAAAATCATAGAGCGCAGGATTTATCGTCGAATGTCGAATACACTATGACAGAAAAGTTTTCCCAAACTACATTTTTATACTTCCGTTGTGTCGTAGAAAAAATATTGTGTGTAACACAGATGTAAAAAGTATGGTTATGGCACTTATCATGTAGTCCAACTTGGCTTCGCCTCGTTAAATCGCCTGCCATAAGCATGAACTTTTTATTTGTTTTTATTGTTCTCGAACTAGACTGAATTGTCATTTGTAAGTATTGACAACTTAAGCTTATTTGAAAACAATAAAAAAAAATCTGGTGTGATACACGCACACAACTTCCTTTTACAATGATCTTATAATTAGCAAGTATTTGTAAAAATTTTCAAAAATTACAAATTCTACAAAAACGGTACAAAATAGAGCGTTACTCATAGTTGAAGAGACAAATTTTCTCTAAAATTTTAAGCCGAATTCAAAAATGTAATAATATAACGGGTGTTCTATTTAAAATAGGAGTTAATAAAAAAAAAGAAAAAACAAAAAAAAAACATTTTAGAGGTATTCAACTGGAAAATCACATGAGTAAACACCATACCTCCGGTTATGCGATTTTCTTCAAAAGCTTACTGTCGCATCTAGATAGTACACAAAACTTACATACGAAGTTTCAATGTCATACCTCGTTTCGTTTTTGAAATATTCGGTTCACACACAGACACACAGCCAGATGCACAGTCAGACTGACAGACAGATTAATAAACAAAAACATGTTTCTTGGGTTCAGGGAGCTCTAAAAAGTGAAGATTTGTTGAAAACTCAATTTCAAATTTTTGGGCTGAATCCAATACTTTCTTTATTGTAAAAGGAGGTACAAATTCAGTAAAATGTAAAACCACTTAAGCTATTACTTTGAAACTTTCTACACAGCTTAAGTACACACATTTTTAAAGTACATAAAATATTTGGAAATATTCGACCCCGTTTAAAAATGGCGGTCATTTAAAGTCTTTGATGTCCCGAGTGGTGTAGCTTGAACAAGCGTCCACGTTCGATTAGTAGAGTTAAGCAACGCTCTCTCTGGTCAGAACTTGGATGGGAGTTCTACGGGTGCTTCGCTCGGCGCCTCGTAGTACGGCTGCCACGGAAATAGTTGGTCCCGGATGTCATAATAACATCATGAGAGTCGTTAGTGGGGTTGGAAGTCCCCATAAATGTACAGCGACGTCTATAATTGGCCTAACGGCTGTTGGCTGAGTACGGAATAAATAAATAAATAAATGTAAAATCTCAAGAAAACGAGTAGGTAAATAGAAACTTTTAAAGACATAAAATCTTGAGACACCCGGTATATATAAATATTTCACTATTTCATTATATACTTTAGTTTTTATCCCAACCTTTATAGGGATTGCGTACTCATATATTATAAAGAACTTAATTTTAATGATGTTTGTAGATGTATATTAATTATGTTTCTAAAGTAAATTATTTGTAATTGTGCGTAAACTTAAATGTCTATATGATAAATGATGAGAATATGTAACAT
Source organism: Agriotes lineatus (assembly GCA_940337035.1). NCBI lineage: Eukaryota > Metazoa > Arthropoda > Insecta > Coleoptera > Elateridae > Agriotes > Agriotes lineatus. The sequence continues at coordinate 546,852 of CALNHX010000066.1, read as the reverse complement.
ATGTATTTTCTCATTCTGGAAAATTTTAAACTACTTAATGTAAGGAAGGAATGACGTATTACATCTAATTGCACAATGTAATAACATGTTTATGGTTTAATTTTGTATGCCCCATATATACAGTGTGTCCCCGGATAGGTGAAGGACTCTTGTAAAAAGTAAAAAACTCGAATTAAATTTTCATTTTTTGGGGTTTAGCCCTGCTTGGTTAAAGGCTAATTTTTAACATAATTTCAGTTTTGTAAAATCAAGTATGCCTTTGAAATCTTTAAAAACCTATTTTTCTGTAAAGTAAAGTGCCTTTTATGTGGCAAATACGACAAAAAGTTATTAAGAAAATTTGTTTTGAATCAATATTTAGACCTCTACACTACATTTCAAAATCCTGGGCCAACTTTGATCTCTCACATTTTATGTTAATGTCCCAAATCAAAGAGTTTTACTATTAACAAAGACTGCCATTGAAAAACAAATATTTTTAACGTTTTTTTATTCATAATAAAAAAAAATTCTTTGATTTGCGAAATCAACATTGAAATGTGAGAGATTAAAGTTGGCCGAGGATTTTGAAACTTGGTATAGGGACCTGAAAGTTGATTCTAAACAATTTTTCGTAATAACTTTTTGTCGTATTTGTCACACAAAAAGCACTTTACTCTACAAAAAAATAGGATTTTTGAAAATTTCCAAGGCATATTTGATTTTTTAAAATTGAAATTATGTTAAAAATCTCCCTTCAACTAAGCAGGGCTGAACCCCAAAAAATGTAAATTTCAATCGAAATTTGTTTACGTTTTACGAGAGTCGTTTCACCTATCCGGGGACACACTGTATATTTTTTAGTTTGTTTTTGGCGTTTTATTTTGCAACGGAATCAATCTTATATTGTTATTGGCAGAGGTAATAGGGGCTTACTAGTTGGTTGCCATCCAGGTAAGCACTCGTGCCTGTAGTATATGGCTTGTTGCATGCTTTGATAGGTAGATGGCGCCTTAGTCTAGAGCGTTTTAGAGTCCCTGTATATAGGTTACTAAGAGTTGGGCAAACAACGGGATACATTTTGATTGGTTTGGATCACTTTTTGCAAAGCATGTGTGATAAAAGTACCGTTTTTACATATTTTGTAACATGTTACGACCGATAGTTTCACACATGTAAATCTAAATCAGTTCTAGAGATCCTAAGAATTATCCAAACTCTGCAAACTTTCCCATCAAAGGCAAGTTAGCAAAGTTGGTTCCCATAACCTCTGTGTTCGACATATGTCAAATATCTAATTTGGATCAAAAATGTGTGTCAAATCAGGCTGTTTGCCCAACTCTTAGTAAACTATATACAGGATCTCTAGAGCGTTTTAGAGTAACTGTATAATAGGAGAGTAAAGCAAACGCGGTAAGAGTATTTGATTGGTTGGATCCCATTCTGGAACGTAAGATCCCATTGGAGCTCAAAAGTACGCGGCGGGCTTTGGATTTTTGAAATCAGAGAGTGACATTAAATTTGTCAAAATTATTCAAAACTCAATTTTCGAAAGTGAAACATAAAGAATTTCATTTTGTTATGACCCGGTTCTATGTGTGAGTGTAAAAGACGTTTTGAAAATGGATTTTATTTACTTAGTATCCCAAATAATCTAGAGAGGAAAAAATTTGGTTGAGAAATATTGGGCGACAAGATTACGGTTGTAAAAGGCTAAGAATATGTGAACAACAAATCAATGGGAAGTTGCAAAAAGTGATCATAAAATACTAAAAAAGACCAACACAGTTAAGTAAAATCCAAATACTGAAAATCATGTAGAAATTTCACCACCTGAACCTGAACCTTGTTACAAAAAGAAGTAGGTACGAGTCTCTGCTAGTTCAATATTCTAAACTACGAAAAAATAATAAGAAATTAACCGAACTTTTAAATAAAACAAAACGAAACATTTATTTATTGAAAATACATTTAAAGCAAATGCTAACTGATAATCAGATTCAATCTTTAACAATCAAACCAAAAAATTTAACAAATGTTCGAATGAAACTTTGGAAAAGTCTTTAAGATTAACATTTTCCTGTGGCACAACTGGGTACAATGATCTAAGAGATCTACGTTTTCCATCTATTCGCACGCTAAATTTTCATCTCCGTCACTTAAATTTTCAATCCAGCATTTTAACAGACTTTACATTATTCAAGAATAAACTTTCTAATTGCAACACCAAATTTGAAAAGATTGTATACTAACTTTAGATGAGATAGAATTAAAAAAGTAACACTACCAAATTATGAAAATAGTTTAGCTTCCAAGGCTTTAGCATTCATGCTAGGTGAAAAAACTACAGTAAGCTTAATTTTAATTTTATATTGCATTTAGGGGGTATTTCAAGCAGATTGAAACAAACCGTTGTCTATTATTTCACAGCAGATAGCAGTAATGGAGCTGTATTGGCTGACATTTATTTAAAATTGTTGAACAAGCTACAAATATATGTCTTCAGCCTTCAAAATTAAATAACTAATAATATTAAACCTAATTTATCTAAGCATGTAATTAAGTGTAGTTTTTTATTTGGCAATAAATTACTTTTTGCAATTTATTTATCTGTCGGGCACTGAACTTGCTGCTTTGGAAGTTCGTCCTTTCTTATATTATCCATTTCGGTTCTGTTTGCAATGCAATCCCAGTGTCAAAATACACATGAGTAGTGTACCTACACGGGTTCTGCCTCACTTTGCATGTATCCCGAACGAACTTCGCGAGGTCGCGGGTCTAGCCGGGGTCAAGGTCATTGGTCTAGCCGGAGCCAAGGTCATTGGCCTCACCTAGGTCACGTGCCATTTCCGGGAATTTTTAGGCTAAATGTCAAATTTTGAAGGATTCCCACGATGAATTTTTGGGTTAAAAGTGTCATTTTTGAAATTTTACAAGATTTCTACGTTTATCAAAATGTTCCCAGGCTCAACAGGATGTGAGTCATCGTCTGGCAATGCAAAACTAGTTGAGACTTGTAGATGCAGGATGTTATTGAACAATGGCGTCCATTGTTTGAGAAATCTGCACGAAATTGGACAATGAAGCCATTGTTGTCTGGAGATTAAAATGTGCAAAGCTGGTAAAAATAGAACAATGACATCCATTGTTTTTAAAATCAGCACGAAATTGGACAATGAAGCCATTGTTGTCTGGAGATTAAAATGTGCAAAGCTGGTAAAAATTGAACAATAAAGCCATTGTTTGAGAAATCTGCACGATAATTGGACAATGAAGCCATTGTTGTCTGGAGAAATTTTTGCTGACCGCCATTATCAGATAAACAAGCTTCAGACATGTCCAGACATGTTTGAGAAATGTGCAAAGCTGTTAAAAATTGAACAAAGGAACCTATTGTTTGAGAAAAATCTGCACAACAGCTAAATTGAATGCTGCCTTTGTCTGAATTTTTTTGCTGACGCAGGCCTCCATTATCAGCTGCGACGATGAATAAATAGAGCGGCTCGGCTGTTTGCAAGTTAGTATTACAACTGCACGCGCGCGAACATGTCTGCAACAGACAGCGTTACCGAATTAAGTTCGAACTCAATAAAAACAATCAAAGACGCGATAGGGATTGTAAAATATAGTGATGAGGCTGACAAATGGATTAAACATGTAAATAAAACCATTTTAATTGTTAGTAGATTTATACGTAAGCATAGTTTTAAAAATGAAAATCCATTCAGGCTAGAGGCAAATTTAAGTTTGTTAAAGGGTCAACGGCAATTATTGCGAAATTTAAAAGCAAAATTAGCGAAGAAGGGAGCGGGTGTAAGGAGTGGTCAACAACAACAACAACAAAAGAACAAGTTGATATGGAAGATGTAGAATCTTGTTTCAACAGTAGAATAAGAACAGGTATGATTGTAAATTTAGGTTATAAGAAACCACAAGAATTTCTTGCAAAAGCATACAGAAGTTTCTCAATAAAAGTAAAACAAATTATAAAAGATAAGTTAATGCTTAAAGCTAATGTAATATTTAGTGCATATTTTATAAATCCTAGTAGTGGCGAGATAGATTTAAAAACGTTTGGTACTAAAAATGAAAAAATTGATTCTGGCACCAATTTAAAAGAGTGGTATGCGACTAATGTTGAGAATAAGTTGTTGACGAAATTAGAAGATTTTCAAGAACGTGATTCAGGTTGGAGTTTGCTCGAGATATTACATTTAAAAGTAAATTTAAATCATTACACGCCATTAACAGTAGGTAAATATATTGAGTTACCTCAAGATATTAAAAATAAAAAGGCTGTAGTTAATGTAAAAAATGATGATGAATATTGTTTTTTGTGGTCGGTAGTGTCAGCACTATATCCAATACATAAGAATTCTGATAGAATATTTTCATATCCACATTTCAATGAAGTTTTAAAGTACTCGGGGCTAGAATTTCCAATGAAATTAAAAGATATATCAAAATTTGAGACAATGAATGATTTACGTATAAATGTATATACGCTAGAAAGAAAAAACAAATTTGGTAAAAATTCAGTATTGCCCATATATATTAGTAAAAATACTCAAATTAATAAAGATGCTATACATTTACTAATGATATCCAACGATGAGGGGCAGTTCCATTTCTGTTGGATAAGAAACTTATCGAGATTGGTTACAACTCAACTGCATAAGGCAAAATCTCAAACTTTTGTATGCGATACATGCTTAAATCATTTCGTAACTAAAGAATCATATTTAAGACATATTAGTAATTGTAATAGTGTAAATGAAACCAAAATTAAAATGCCCGAAGAAGGTACAACAATAGAATTTTAAGACTATAAATACCAGGAAAAAGTACCATTTTCAATATACGCGGACGTGGAGTGTGTTTTAGAGAAAGAACAGAACGTTGTTTCCGAAAATGTAGGGGTTTATCAAAAACATGTTCCATTTAGTATTGCATATTATTTAAAATGTTCATATGACGACAGTTTATCTCGATTTAATATATATCGTGGTGCCGACTGTATGGAATGGTTTGTAAAAGAATTACAATCTATAGCATATCAAGTAAATAATATATTACTAAATATACAGCCTATGGATATTAGCCAGCAGGAAAACGATTCATTTCAAAAATCAGTATGCTGTTACATTTGTAAACAACCTTTTACCAATAAAGACGTGCGTGTACGTGATCACAATCATCAGACAGGTGAGTATAGAGGTAGTGCTCATCAACACTGTAATCTTAACTATAAAGATGCACATTATATTCCTGTTCTCTTTCATAATCTCAGCGGTTATGACGCTCATTTTATTATAAAACCAATGGCAAAACTGATTATGGGAGATATTAATTTGTTGCCTATAAATAAGGAAAAATTTATATCATTTACAAAACATGTGGATGGTACAAATATTGATTTTAGATTTTTAGACTCGTTTCGATTTATGGCTAGCAGTTTAGAACAATTGTCATTAAATTTACCAAACAATTTAAAAACTATTACACGCAAATTTTGCAAGAGCCAAGAAGAATTTGAATTACTACTACGTAAGGGTATCTTTCCATACGACTACCTAGACAATTTTGAAAAGTTGAATGATAAAAGTCTTCCTGACAAAACACAATTTTTTAGTCAGCTGCATGGAACAGCCATTTCAGATGAAAATTATGAACATGCACTGCGTGTTTGGAACACATTTAATATGCAAACTCTAGGTCAGTATGCTGATATGTACCTTACAGTTGATGTTCTACTCTTAGCTGATGTGTTTGAAAATTTTAGAGAAAACTGTATGAAAACGTATGGATTGGATGCTCTACATTTTTACACAGCACCAGGATTGGCATTTCAGGCAATGTTGAAAACTACTAAAGTTAAACTTGAGCTGCTGACAGATGTAGATCAACTGTTGTTCATAGAGAGGGGTATTAGAGGAGGGTTAGCACAGTGTTCGAATCGATACGCTAAAGCTAATAATCGATATATGGGTGAAAAATTCGTAGAAGCCGATCTTGAATCGTATATCCTATATTTAGATATTAATAACATGTACGGAGCCGGGATGTCTGAATATCTACCGTATGGAGGGTTTGAATGGGTAAATGATTTAGATATTCCTAAAATTGATCATTTAAATACTCCGGAAGATTCTGAAACAGGTTATATTTATGAAGTCGATTTAGAATATCCTCAAAATTTATTTGAAATTCACAAAGATTTGCCTCTATGTCCTGACCATTATACACCACCAACATCCCAGCAATCAAAATTGACAACCACATTATTTAAAAAAGAAAACTACGTAATACATTACCGCAATCTGCAGCAAGCTGTAAGTTTAGGGCTAAAAGTTGTAAAAATTCACAGAATATTAAAATTTAAGCAATCAGCTTGGCTTAAACCATACATAGATTTAAATACAAAATTAAGACAAGCCGCCAAAAATAATTTTGAAAAGGATTTTTATAAACTTATGAATAACGCTGTATTTGGCAAAACTATGGAAAATGTTAGAAAATACAAAACAATAAAATTAATTTCTAAATGGGAAGGTAGGTACGGAGCCAGTGCATACATATCAAAACCAAATTTTCACAGTTGTACTATTTTAGATAAAGACTTGGTACTTATAGAATTAAATCAATTGGAAATAGTTTTTAATAAGCCAATATTCGTTGGATTTTCAATCCTAGATATTTCCAAAATTTTAATATACGATTTTCATTACAATTATATTAAACAGAAGATGGGTAATCAAGCAAAACTGCTGTACACAGACACTGATAGTCTCATATATCACTTTACCCTTCCAAATATATACGATTTTATACGGAAAGATATTCACAAATTTGATACAAGCGATTATCCTCCGA